>JAJIYU010014296.1:0-13332 GCA_030144865.1 Tinospora cordifolia
TTTTACTAAACCTTAATTTTTTATTTAATTATCAAATTAAGGTTTTATTTGTTTAATTTTCACTATATCTCTAATTTATTTTATTTTTCATGTGCCAACCCACCATTTGCATCCAAAATTTCTTAAAATCTTTGAAATTAATTTATTTGACTTATTTTATTTATTTTAAATTATTTAACAAAATTCTGGGATATTACTAGCTCAATGGTAGCGGATGATGAAAGAAATAAGTACTTGAGCCCTAGGTCTTAGGTTCGAATCTCCGCGGAGGCGAAGGAAAACCCCAGGGGGCAGGGAACAGTACCTTGTGAGTGACACGCCATGACGTGGGCCCTACGACGTGGGTATGAGTCCCGGTAGGATTCCCGGTGGGTGTTACACAGAGTGTTGTCTTTTACTAATAAGAGACGCTCATCCGGGAAAACCTCCACTATTCCCATCAGATCCGGGTTTGCTTCATTTGACAGACGAGATAAGTAGTCCGCTACAACATTTTTTGTACCCTTTTTGTCTATCACCTCTATATCAAACTCTTGCAACAGCAAGATCCACCTTATTAATCTGGGTTTTGCATCTTTCTTTGTAAACAGCTGTCTGATTGCTGCGTGATCAGTGAAGACTTTGACATATGAGCCCACAATGTATGATCTGACTTGTCACATGCAAAAACAACTGCTAGCAACTCTTTTTCAGTGGTGGTATAGTTCTTTTAAGCATCATCCAATGTTTTGCTTGCATAGTATATTGCTCTGAACATCCTATCACTTCTTTGTCCTAAAATTGTTCCAACTGCATAATTACTAGCATCACACAATGCCTTTCCGAACCATGAAGTGACATAATAAGAGCAGACGTTAAGGCTTTTTTAAGTGTGTTAAAGGCTTCAACACACTCAGCTGTGAAGTTAACTTCAGCTTCCTTCTCCAGCAATTAACATAGAGGTTGAGTTATATGAGAGAAGTTCTTGATAAATCTACGATAAAAACCCGTGTCCCAAGAAACTCCGCACCTCACACATTATTGTTGGTGGTGACAGCTTTTCGATGGCTTGAATCTTTGTTTTATCAACTTCTAGGCCATTAACAGAAACTTTATGGCCCAACACAATGCCTTCCCGAACCATGAAGTGACATTTTTCCCAGTTGAGAACTAGATTCTTCTCTTCACAATGGAAGAGGACTCGTTCTAGATTGTTGAGGTATTGTTCAAATGTTTCACCAAACACTGAGAAGTCGTCCATGAATACCTCCATGATATCTTCAATCATATCTGCAAATATTGCCATCATGCACCGCTAGAAAGTTGGTGGTGCATTGCATAGATCGAATGACATTTTCTTAAATGCATAAGTGCCATATGGGTAGGTGAAAGTAGTCTTTTCTTGATCCTTTGGTGCAATGACTATCTGATTATATCCCAAGTATCCATCCAAGAAATAGTAAAATCATAACCAGCAATTCGATTAAGCATTTGGTCCACAAAAGGTAAAGGGAAATGATCTTTACGGGTTGCCTTATTCAGCTTCTGATAATCTATGCAAACACGCCATCCGGTTGTCCTTGAAGCTATTAACTCTCTTTTTTCATTTGTAACAACAATCATTCCCCCTTTCTTAGGCACAACGTGAATAGGGCTAACCCATGGCGAATCTGATATTGCATAGATAATTCCAGCTTTTAACCACTTCATGACTTCTTTCTTCACCACTTCTTTCATAATAGGATTGAGCCCTCGCTGGTGTTCCACTGTTGGTTTATGTGAGTCCTCCATTAAAATTTTATGCATACAAATGGCTGGACTTATCCCGTTAATATCTTCAATTGTCCATCATATTGCAGCCTTGTGCTCCTGCAATACTTTCAACAATTCTTTCTCTTGAACAGGTGCCAATGAAGAGGAAATAATAACTAGACATGATTTAGTTGCATCCAAAAAATGCATACTTCAAATGTTCTGGGAGCTGTTTTAACTCTACTTCCTTAGAAGGTTCTTGAGCAACTTCAATTTGTTGGTCTTTCGACAGTTGCTCCACTCTACTATTGAATTCTGGCGAACAAGCTTCCAAAGCTATACGACTAGCTTCTCATCTTCTGTCATAATATGAGGGAAAGATAATGAATGAGCAATGCATCCCACCAATTCATCTTGACAGCTGATTTCATCTATTACCTCATCAATACAGGAATTTAGAACCTCTATCCTGTTGCATCCATGCAATTCATTAGGATAGTTCATTGCCTTGTAGAGATTGAGGACAACTTTGTCTTCATTAACTCTTAACGTTAATTCTCCCTAATGAACATCTATCAGTGGATGCCCAGTAGCCAAAAATGATCTCCCAAGGATGAGTGGTATTTTACAATCCTCTTCCATGTCTGACATAACAAAGTCCATTGGAAATATAAACTTATCCCTTATGGCGGATAGTTGTGCCTCCCCATTGTTCCCAACTCCAGAACTTCCACTATCTGCCATTGTTGGTATTCTTTCTTGAGCTTCCACCCTAATCTGATGGATTGTTTTCAGCAAATCTGGATCATAGGGGTCACACGGACATTTACTCATGCAAGCCTAAAACACAGAAAACACAAACATATCAAGTGTATTCAATGTGTTTCACCAAATATAAGAAAACTCAATTAATAGGCAACAATAAAATAAAATTTTGTCTTGAGTAAGACTAAACCAAATTCAACTGGTTTTAAAAACACTAAACACCGTATTTTTCCTCGGCAACGGCACCAAAAACTTGTTGCCAAACTCGCAAGTGTACAATTTCGCTAAAGTATAAACCGGTAAGACCGGGTATCGTCCTCAGGGAAAAAGGTGATTTGTGATTTCAAATCCCAATTTACTACTGATTAATGTTTTATTAATACTCTAACTAATGTAGTTGAATTAATTTGTAAGCTAAAAACTTCTCGAAACAAAAGCAATATTTAATATTAAGAAATCTATTCAGAAACGTGTATAGGATAGTGAATGCCGCTGCATAATTTTTTATCCTTTGTTTTAATCATGAATTATTTAAACTATGAGTTTTTGCATCAATAGTTGAAATCCTTTCCCAAGGTACTTCAACATTCCTTAGATTTGCCTCATTAAGCCCTCTTCCGAGGTGCTCACTTAAAAACCTAAGTGTTGTGTTCAACAGTCCCTGTGCAACCCCTTAGATTAGTCAATAATCTCCTAATAAATCAACCAGTCTAAGTCCAAACTATGACATCTACCCTTTAGGCCTCTCTTCCGAGACAGACTAACGTGTTGGATTCGTTATGTCTATGGCCAGTAAACATAAGGCATTAAGTCCACTCAATATGGAATAGAGTTTATAACTCAATAACCACAACTAGATATCACAAACTGCGCATTGAACATCACATCCCAGACAATAAAACTAATTAGCTAGACATGAATTTAATGGAAAACATGAAATTAAATTGAAAGAAGTAAAACATACTCAAATCTTTTGATTAATCTTTAATCATCAATGGAAATACAAGTTTTTATGCTCCACAGCCATCACTAGTGGTTTCTTTCCGAATTAGGTATCTCTGACTCTAATCACCCCTTTTCTATATATAGTCCCGTACTAAAAAAACCCTAAAAAACATGAAAATCCCGATAATCACTCGAGTGACCGCGGTCCATAATTTATATGATAGAACCCCGAAATTCTCCACATGCTGCCTACCGTGGTTTGTCTTATTTCTGTTCTCACGCCATTCTAGTGACCACGGTGACTATTTTATGGACCGCGGTCACCAGTATGCTTTTTTCCTGGTGCATTCCTTCTTTAATTACCGCAATCTTCAATTGTTAGACCGCGGTCTTCTAGTATTTTTTCATGATATCTTTCCCTGTTTTCCTTTACATGATGAATTCTTCCTTTGTGCTTCAACCTGTCTCCTGCAATATACTCAATTCCTTTCCCAAACATCATTTCCTCATAAAAGAATATCAAAACATTAAAAACTTTAGAAACAATGCTTAAAAAGGAATTAAATAGTGCAAACTTCTAAACTATATGCTAATGCTAATACTTATGCAATTCCTCAATCAATTCTCCCTTATTTCTTATAAAATGCATTAATTTACCTGTTCTAATGTTAGTTTGCTACGCAACTAACAGTAGCCTACCGCGGTAGTGTAATTTTTGACAATTTTCATAATTTTTTAGATTTCTAAGTAGTCAAAATTATCATGATGCATTACTGCAGTAGTGCCATTAAAAACAAGTTTTTAGGGCTTGCAAGTCATGATTTGAAGGGAAAAAAGTGTTGGGATGTAAATAGATAAAAGAAAAGAATTGGAAGGGATTGGAAACTTGATGAAGAGTAGAGATGGAACAAAGAATGGAGAAAAGAGAAGATAAAGAAATCACATCTCTTTATGATTTCTAATAGGTTTATTTCAATATTCTATATTGTAAACTTGATGTTTGGTTGAAGGCTTTATTCTAGGATGTAACTCAAGTATAGGAACCTTTGATTTCAAATTTAATTAATTTATTTCTGAGTTTTGTTATATGTTTTGTGTGTTCATTGCTTCTTGTTTACTGGTCATAGACAGGATGATTTTAGATTGTCAGATTAACTCGGAAGAAAGATTTGGTGATTCGATAATCAAAACATAGACCTAGAAAGATCAATAAATTGGGAGATCCTTGATCTTATATGAGGCTACTTGTGAAAAACTAAGTTTACAGCAGTTTTGTATTTTATCATACACTTGAGAGAGGGTATAAAGGAATAAACTAGTAGATATTAAAATATACTTAGGAGAGAGTTTTAATAACAAATGCTATAACCTACAAAAATAAGGAATAGATGATTAAAGTAGAAATTAAAGAGATCGCATGTGATTTACTATCCTAGATATTCAATTCCATTTTAGCTCAATTCACATTTTGTTAAGTTTAATTAATTCCAATTTAATTTGTGTGACCTTAATAAAATTAAATAAAATATTATACTAAGATTCAGGATTATTGATTTAAAAATGTTCCCTGATGACGATCTTCAGTCAATATCATTGTATTACTATTGTGATACTGTACACTTGCAGATGTCTTAACAAAAACCTCTTCCAAAGGCCATGCAAAGACATCTCAAAACTATACTGAAAGGCCATATTAAACCCATACTATGTGCACCCTTTTAACCAAGTGTTTTGTTTAGATTTTAAATTAATATTTTTTTACTAATCTATTATTGAATTCTTAGGGTTAGAATGTAGTGAAAACAGATGAGAAAACATTTAAGGGCCACAAACAAAGAAGGAAAAAAGAAACACACAAGAGAAGGTATATTCCCTCTAAACCTTAGTTTAGTGTGTTCCTTTTTGCAACACAGATTACCACCATTAGGGACTAAGATAAATTGTGATTTCTGCATCAAATCACCCTTCTTAGATTTGTTTTGAACTAGGTAGTGGCAGCCCAACACCCTACACACAAACCTCTTAGGGTAAGTGGGTGAAAAACACTGAAAAGAATCCATTTTAGGCACTTCATGCTAAAATCAAATGACCTGGAAATGTACAGCCATATATCAGAGTATTATGACCTAAGATCAAAGGAGAAAAGTGTCTCAAAGTGGATGCAAGAGATGGGGAAAGTCTGCCATACACAAATACACGTGCACTACAACTAAAACACCTAAAACTAGGCATTTTAGTCCATATAAGCATGGGTGCAAGTGTACAGCAATTTAAGAATGCGTTACACTCTTAGAACAGCAAGGCAATGATGAGGAAAAGTTGAGGAAAAGATAGGAACAAATCCCTAAAGATATAACCTTGATTTGAGAGTGAAACAAGCATGAAAATGCCTAAAAAAGGTTTTCATGTGCCTTAGTGTTAAAAGATTAGGGATGAAAGTCACAAACCTTTTACTAAGTTTAAAACACTTAGAAACTATTATGACATAGTTTAGAAATTAAGGAATGTAGTTAGAAATGAAAACCCTAACCCACAACCTTGTAAGATAAAACAAATCCAAAAAATCATGAAAATGGGACACTTTCAGTGTACCCTTTACAAATAACTTGATATACCCTCATAAGTAATAAAGAACATATACAATAAACTTAGAAACATCTTAGGAACATAACCTAAGTATTAAAGTGGGTTCCAAATGGTTAGTCACATGAAATGACAAACCTAGGCCCACCAAAATAGAGCATAGACATGGTTTTTGTACAACAAGTGCATGATGACCATGGTTATGCATTAGGAACCATGAAATCACATGAAACAAGTCTCACTTAGTCATAGACAATGACTCTTTGATATTGGAATAGAAAATATAAAGAATCCTAAGTCATTTGGGTATGACCGATTCAATAGGAGCGGCGATTGGATCACTATATCATACCCTTAAACAAAAAAGAATAAATAAGACTATAAAAGATTTACGAATACTTGGGTGTGAGATATGATACTAAATATGACACTTTAGGTTAAGTTTAGTGGGTGGGCATCAAGTTGCAGATCTCGATGAACACAAAACGTGAGTATAAGTGAAAATGATGTCTGACTCTCTCTTGTATTATAATTATTGAACCTCTAGTATGAGTAGGTTATTTTTTTCAAATCATATGATTAGGTTCATGTTAGTGTGCCTTTGATTCTCTATTGGTTTGCATGCATGATTGATTGCATGATTAGAAACATGCTAGGGTTTTAAATTGTTTACTATGTCATGCTATGAATGATAAAATCGTTTATTGATTTACTTGTTGATATAAACCATGCATAAGTACAATTTTATTTATGATATACCTTCAACGAAATGAGATGATTAAGAAATCAACCACATACTAGCACGATGTATCCGTATTTGATCACCGTGGGTATTTTCCATAGTGAGTAGGTTCAGCGTGGTCTGTTTGCATTTGACCACCATTAAACGTCCTCTAATTTGAGATAAGATGAGTTAGGTCCATGGATTAGTATATTACTACTCTCATGTATGATGACTACGTAGTCTTTGTTTAGGATGACTTGCAAAATGACCCTTCTTTGGAAGTGTCCCTAATAGTTGATGTCTTTTGGAAAAGTGTCCTTGAAGGTCAATGCTTACCTAAGGAGGTATCCCTAGACCATGCCTTAAACTGATGGATGTCTCCTCCAAGATAAGGGAAATACTGAGGATAGTTCTTTCGATCTTAATGTTAAACCTAAAACAATGAATTGCTTGAATCGTTGAATGCCTTGAAAGTGTTTTCATATTGGTATTTTAAGTTTTATAATGCACGAGATGTGCTTGGGATGATCCACTAGGCTCCTTTGAGCTCATCCCATTTACTTTTATTCTTTTTATGTATATACTAAATCGGGTGACCTACTAAACCACGATGGAGTCTTTGATTTAGTTTGAGTTGGCCATGGGGCCAATGTTTATGTTTTTAGATCATTTGTTGGTTATTTTAATTTAACATTGATGTCTCGGCCAATGGGCTTATTCATAGTCATATTTTAATTCATTATATAAGAACCAACTTTTGATGTTGTTTAACATTTTATTTATTGCATCATGATTGATGTTATTTGGTGTACATTATGATCATTAGTTGACATGTGGTTATAACATAGCATGTCTGACCTTTGATTGGCTCTATGACTATCATTTAATGTTTATTTATCTCTTAACATTTATTACACCCTAGGGCATTTCAGTAGTTTGGCCCTAGAGTGGTTGGCTGACCGAAGGTCGAGGTGTTAGAATATGTCAGCAGGTTAAAGTTAAATATCAAAGACCGCGAGAATTACTTTAGCCACTTATGATATTAGAGTTGAAATGGCAGCATACAACCATTGATTTTATCATAGGATTACCCAAAACTCATTAAAGACATGCTAGGATTTGGGTAATCGTGGATCTATTGGCAAATTCAACACACTTTTTATCAATACACAATAAGGATTCTATGGAAAAGTGGAGTCGGTTGTATGTGCATCAGATTGTGTCACGTCATGAAGTTCCAATACTACTTGTCTCAATAAAGATGCAAGGTTTACATCCCATTTCTGGCAAGGTTTATAGAACTAGTTGGGAACACGAGTAAACTTGAGTACATCATTTCACCAATAGACTGATTTTCAGTATGAGAGATTGATCTAGATATTTGAGGATATGTTAAGGGCTTACGTATTTGGATTTTGGTGGTAGCTAGGAAGACTACCTATCCTTGTGTGAATTTGCTTACAATAATAGCCATCAATATCGGCATGGCACCGTTTGAGGCTCTATATGGTAGGCCATGTAGATCTCCTGTATGTTTAATTGAGATAGATGATAAGGTTACATGTTAGGACCCACTTTGGTTAAAGAATCCACTGAAAAGATACATCAGGTAAGAAAGAATCCAAAAGTATCCCAATGCTGAAAGAAAAGTTATGTAGATAATGAACAAAAAATGTTGAAAGTTGATGTTGATGATCATGTAATGTTGAAAATTTTGCAAGGGACAAATACGTTTTGGGAATTGCAATAAACTAGCTCCTAGATTTATTAGTCCATTCGAAATATTTGAAAGAATAGATCCAATGGCTTATCAATTAACTCTACCACCTCAATTAGTAAGGATTCATGGTGTGTTTCATGTGTTAATGTTGAGGAAATATTATCCAAATCTGTCTCATGTGTTGAAATGGCAGCATGTTAATTTGACAATCGATCTACGAATAAATGCCAATTGAGATTGTGGATTGTAATGTGGAAAAGCTAAGGAGCAAGGAAATCCCAATGGTCAAAGTAAAATGGCAGTTCCATAGAAATGAATAGTACACATGAGAGTGTGAAGATTTTATGAAGCAACAATTCTCAAAGCTAATGCAAATTTAGTTGATGTATAAGTACCTCTAATTTTGAGGATGAAATTTTTTTTAAGGAGAGGTTGTTGGAACGACCTTGGAATCTGTATTTGAAAAACTCTTGTAGAACTAAATGAATGTAATTATGTAGAAATATCATGTGGAATATCATGTAGGATAAAAAATTGAAGCAAAAAAAAAAAAGTTGCACCCACTATTGCAATAGTGTCGGCGACTACCGCAATAGTTTGACAAGTTAGTGGGCAAAGTGCCTTGCTCACTTATTGTTTCTTCACTTGAGAAAAGCTTGGTCACCAAGTCTTAAGGAAGTAGATACTAGCAACACCAAAAGGAGAAAGGCATGAGAAGAGGCACGAAATGGGGTGATGTGGCAACATCTATTGGGTTTATAAAAATCATTCCCAACCCTCGACATCACCTTCTTCCCATACAATCGGTAGCGGAAGCTTTTGCAACTCCATTTCTTCTGCCAGTTTTAGAACCCAATAACTCTGCCCATACTCAACCAAATTTTTCATCTTGGTGTTAATGGAAAAAGGAAAGGAAGGAGAGTAACATAAATGAGCCTCAGATGTTCAGGGAAAACCTTGTTAGTCAAAAATTATAGAGGAATAGGGCAATCTATGAAGGTCAACTGTACAATCGTTAGCTTGGAATTGATTTTTGGTGTTGAAAATAGATGATTTCATGATAGAATTATTGGTTATAATGCTCTTGTGATGAATTTCTGATGATGTAGCGACTGAAATGATGCCAAGAGAAGGTTGAGACCATACCCAAACTGTGACTAGGAGGTTAGAAATGGGGAAGAAACCTATGGTGGTTGTACATGGTTCAACACTTAGCCAAATATTTAAAAACAGAATTATGGATAGTAACCCTAGTTTGAGGTCCTATAAAAATCAGTGCAATACCCAAAGGCTAAATTGGTGAATAAATTGAGCCAAGAATGAGGATATTTGCTATTGATTAAGTCATTCAGATTGTCAGTTGAAGATGAGTAGTTGAACTATCAACCATGGATAAACAGTTGAACATGATCAAGTAGGGTACAACCCCAAGCTTGAAACATGAGATGGAATACTCTAAAAATTTGAAGCTGGTAACTATAGATGGATTATATTATGAGGAACTCATTGGTAAAATGCTAGAGGAAATGAACAAGTGGATTGTCTACAATTAGTCCATGAAAATTTTGGCCTAACTTTGAAAATATGAAAACCTAAGTTAGGGTACTTATATGAGGCTGAAGTTTGGTGTGTAGAAATTTGAAATACCCAAACATTCAGTATCCAAAAATCACAACAAATTGAGTTCGAGAAGCTGGGAAATCAAACTGATGAATATACCCTAATTGAAAACATTGTCAACAACAACTGAGCATATGATTTTAGGACCCAGACCACATACCAAATGATGTCTAAAATTTCCAAAGTAAAATTTTGGTGAATATTTGAAGGGTATAGTGCCAATTTAAAAATTTTATTGTATTTTAATGTGTGGATTTGTCATAGTAAAATTGAGAAAGATATGATACAAATTGTATGTCTACTTTGGAATAGGACAAAGGTCTAATATGTGACCTAAACTAGAGGCTTAAGAAACTCTAGAAAATCTAAGAAAAATCTCAATGACACTAGAGTGTTTAAGAAACACTCCATCAAATTTGAAGGCAATTGAGTGTAAGATGAAGCATTGTACATAAATTGAGTATACATAAAGCCTATACTATAATCCAAGTTTGCGATGTATAACATTGGATTGAATAGACTTAAAGATGTGTCAATGGACTATTCATAATGTATGAAACATATTTGACATATAAGAACTGATTGACTAAAGAGTTGACTAAGTTGTTAACTCAGAAGTATACTATGGATTGTAAATACGAGCTAAGGGTGTATAGACCCATATAACTAACACAGTTGATGTGACTAGCGATACGAGGACTCGAGGATTCTTGAGATTGAAAGAGATGGAATTTCGTATATTGTGGGTACTTTCTTTAATTTATCAGCTTGAGCTTGTGCATTATCTTAACATAGTTCATCAATTGCATTGTTGACTTTTTAATATGTGATGTGTGTTTTATTAATTTTTATGTTTATTTTAGACTTTTGAGATGCCATTTAGGTCTATGAGTGAGACTTTGTGAGATTATATATTACTATGTTAACATTGTATGTAAGCAAAAGTTGGCAAACATAATTCTGAGATTGGACGTATGCCTTTTTTATATATGATCATGTTTATCGTATGGTTTTATTGATGTCTATTATAAATCATTATATGAATATTTGATCATGCATCTATATGTTTTTGGAAAATTTGCATTAAGTGATAAGTTAGGATTGTTACTTACTGAGCTTCACAATTATGTTGGGTTCATCACTTTCCATTATATTTTTCAAGTAGTCCTAGTTTGGACGAATGGAAAGGTCTACTCGTTGAGTAGGGTTGAATATGTTTATTTCAAATTGGGTATTTATAAAGGTCTTTTGATGTACATATTCATATACGTTTGGACTATATTGTACAACCAAACCTTGCAAATGTATATATAACCTCTAAATGTCCAACTTATGTGATTAAGTCTTCCATTGTATGTAGTATTTGTTATATATAATGTGGTTATTTTAATGGTTAATGTGTTGAGGGTGAGGTTTAATGTAACACCCTGCCACCCCCACCCTATTTGTCCAGCACGCTATTCGTTACGTACTTGCACATTGGGCATTCTTTTCTTTCTTTCCTTCGGCCGCCCAGGAGGCAAGCGATGTCACATTTCTATCTCTTTTCTTTTCCAAGTCTCAACTTCTGGAGACTTCCTGAGGAAATATAACTCATATACCAATTTCATAACACATGAGTGAAATCATTGACATAAATAAATCAACAATCTTTTATTTGATGATCAAATATTCAAGAGTTACGAAACATTTATATTTCTTATAACGGAAATAACTTTAAAATTTGACAAAAGGACTTAGGGCCAACATACCCAACTCAAACACTTTATAAACTTTGAAAAGTAGACTTTGAGTTAAAATCATCAAGCAACCTCTTTCTTTAGTTTCTTAATATGTTAGAAAAAGAGGGTGAGCTCAAAAACCCAGTGGATCTTTCTAAATATTTAAGTCATTATTTCAACTAAACAAATTATGCATGTCAAAACACTTTCGTATATTAGATGATTCAAACAAATTGCTTGTTTATAGTTGACGTTAAGACCGAAAGGAATTTTTCTCGGTATCCCCCATTAGGTTCTAGAAGATAGGAAGTAACCCCTATAGTCCAGTTACCTATTCATAACCCTATCTCAGGGAGCGAAGTATTATCTCGACTACCAATTTCATCTCATCGAGATCCACCTTGGATTGGGAGTACACACGACTAAATCCTCCATTGTGCCGATATGTCATTAGGATCTTTATTAATATTTTTTTAGTGATAAATCACACAATTAATGAATTAAATCAGGCATACAATATGTAAGCATGGTAGTAATCATTCAACAACATTCTTGGCCATATTTGTAACACCCTAAAGTTTTCAAACGCACACAACTCAAAAATGAATTTTTAAAAATTATGAAATAAATATAAAAATGTTTGAAAACATGTTTTAAATAACTATTATATAGTATGGTATGGAAATAAAATAAATCAAGATGTTTGGAAATGGAAAAAATGCTGAAAACACATGAAAAAATTGGGTTCCATGCTGGTGACCACGGTCACCAAATAATGACCGCGGTCTTCAGTGGAAAATCTCAAAAAAAAGCTAGGTCACCGTGGTGACCGCGGTCCGTAAAGTGCCGACCGCGGTCATTGCACGAAATTTAAACAGTTTTGAGCCCTAAATTCGTCATTTCACACATAGAATTTCCCGAGTTGATCCAGAGAGGCAATCCAGAGCTGATTCAAGGAAAAGTTAAAGGTCTAAGGTAGAAATCTGAACCTTTTAATCGTTTAAGTTTCAATTCTATTGATTCATTCAGATTTCGTATCGAAAACAAGGGTTTTGAGGGTTTTGATTGTATAAAATGATCTGAAACCCTATGAGCTCGGATCTTCTTTCTAAACCGACAAATTATTGATCTAGAACTGAATTCTGGAAGTTTTGACTGTTCATTTGCAGTTTTAGATGAATCCAAAAGAAAGTTGCCTATCTGGATGATTTTTGGAGGGTGCAAATCGCTTGATAGGTAATAAAACCCAATCTATTCCTCTGTTGAAGTTTTAGTCAGTTCTAAATGTGTTCTATTCTTAGTTTGGAACGCGTTGACTATAATTCCATATTTTTGTGAGGAGAAATGAAAAATTGGATGTTTTGGATATTTGTTGAAGAGAGATTGTTGAGGATTTGGACTGAATGACGAAATTTAATCATTTCAGCCTGTGGATTTTGAGCGTGATCCTCGCGAGTAGGCGCAAGGGTCGTTCATTGATATCAGGTGGGCGGGATTCTCTTGCTCACTAGTATTATGTAGGC
>JAJIYU010014297.1:0-13293 GCA_030144865.1 Tinospora cordifolia
ATATATATATATATAATAAAAATAGGAAAATCACTTGAATTCTCAAGTGAGTAAAGTGTACACCATTGTTGAAATTAATAACATTTGTGATGTTTTATTATATAAATTATTGAGCGTTGAAGTTAATCAAAATTTACAATATATATTTTACTAAGTTTGCTATCATAAGAAAATTTCAATCGGAAAGTTTTAAATTTTAGCAGTGCTTAATTAGTTAAATATCGCACATGAAATTTTATAACAGTAGATCATTTCATGTTATATACGTAACTGTTTAGTTACTTGTGCATTTAAAATGTTAATAGTAATTACTGCAATTATGTTAACATTAACAACTCGTATTAATAAAATAATTCTAAGCTACTTTTACAAAAAAAAAATTATAACAGTAATAATAATACAATGTCGTTATTCTAATTATTTAGCTAATTTTATAAAATTTTATAACAATTATTACCAATAACTTTTTTCAAATAATTATACTTTTCCCACCAAAAAAAAGTGAAACTCGCCTACATGAAGCCACTCCCATTTGGGTGCAAGCACAAATCCAATGAGATTAAGTTTGAGGAAATTATAGAAAATGTCAAAAAAAATTAACTTAATAACATTAATATATACGCCTTTTTTATTTGATTACATATAAATCATATATTCTTAATTATTATTAAAAAACTCAAGAATATATATAGTGGAATTTCCCTGCTCTTTCTTCTTCGTTGCATACTTGTTCACGCCTGTGCATCTGCCAGTACTCTCTCAGTCTCTGGATTTGCTCTCTGTTCACGCCAACTTTAGCATCATGGACTCACAGCAGGGCCTAATCTCGTCACCTCTTTGCTTTGTACCATTTTGCTTCGATCGTTTTGCTCTATTCGTGATCGTGTTTAGTTGTTGTTCGTCGATCGCCACTGCTCGATCTGTTCATCATCCCTGCTGCCATAAAAAGAAATTTGCTCCTTGCTGCACACGATCTGCTCCGTTGTTCATCTCCATTGCCACCCCCGCTCACAGCTGCCTTTGTTGCCTCTTGCTCTATTCGCCATTGGTGCATCAGTTGCTACATCAGCTACTGCAACAAAGACGCTCGTTGCTGCAACTGCCCTATCCACTGCTAATCTATTGTTTTTGCTCACAATCGCCGCCTGCTACTCGTGATTTTACCATCCGTTGTGTTCTGCTGCTCACAATTGTTGCTTGTATACCAATTGTTCATTGTGTTCGTGTCCCTATATACCATTGGTGTATACCATATACAAATGTTTTTCAATATTATATACCATATATCATTGTATGCCATCTAAATATTATATACCAAATATTTTTTGAACAATATATTCTATATATCAATGTCTTTTTTAACATTATATACCAACTGTATACCATATACCAATATTTTTTTTTTGCACAGTATACTAAAGTTATATTGACTATATACTACTATTCCTTATAGTATATTAATATTATATTAATTGTATACAAATATTATATTGATTGTATAAAAACTTTTAACATACTAATAATTGTTAATTGATAATTTTTATAACATTTTATACTAATATTATAATATCAATGTTATGCTGATTGTATATATACTTATTAATCAATAATATTTTTGATATAAAATTTTTAACATAAAATAAAAATATCAATTATTTATATAATTATTTTTATTTTCTCATATAAAAATGTAATTTTTCTATTAATTTTAGAAAAGAACAAAATAACACACAAATAAAAACAAAAAAAAAATTCATAATCTCATGCTTTAACTATTTGAACCCGACATTGTAACCACTCGGTTTTAGGTCCAAGCCACTTGGTACCGAACTGGAAACCTACGCACATTCAAAACCTTCCAACTGAATAGGCATAGACAACAAGAAGATAACTAGCTTAAATAACTCATCCATTTGTTTTAAAACTCTACAACTCCCAGTTACCACAAAGTCATCAATAACAATTAAAAATTAAACACTGCTGTGAACTCACAATTTCAAATGTTCTAGAAGCAAGCTCAAATTAGATCAGAAAATTGATCTTAGAAAACTAGGAAACATAATATAAAAACAAAAGGTGAACTGATTCTCTGTTGCTGCTTCCCGTTAGGATAGAATCAGCTTTAATGTGTATAGGCTAATCTTGACACTGGCCATAAGAAGGCACACCCAAAACAGAGCCATAACCATTCCCAGAAGGCACAAAAATGTAAACCCCCTATCCCATGTAACAGCAGCCACCGTCTTCCCAAGCTCCATCGTCTGTTCAGGGTGATACAGACAAGAACAATGCTGCTTCTCCCCTGACCTGCCAGACAAAACTTCCCCAGTGCACTCACCCCCGACCATTGCTGCAGCTTTTAAATGGATCAAAGAGGAGCCACTGTAATAACCATTTATACTGTTACTACTGCCCTTGGATCCCTTTCCTCCATTAATAGGCGGATGCTCGGCAGCTGAAGCAGGACGAGCTGGGATGGAATCCAATAGGCTCCAGGATCTTGAACATACAAGTCTTTGTTGTTTACCTGGAATGGAACACAATGACAACGACGAAGCTATGAAAACTTGCTTGCATATTTATGTTTGAGAAAACAATATAGATTTATGTATATGTAACAAGCAGCAACAGAACCTGCTGTGCTCCCCTCGGCTGCCATAGCACAAACCAGAGGTCACAGAAGCTTGAATTGAAGAGACTACAGGGAAGCAAACTAGGAGAACAAGTCACAGAGACACAAGGAAGACTACTACACAATAATTGCAGTTTGGATCTGAGTTAACTGCAACACTCAGGATAAAGTAGCGAACACGAAATGATCAGTCCTCATCTTCATTTATAAGCCTAATATTTCTTCTGTGTTTTTCTTCTTAAGTTCCACTATACGCATGATCTCCAACCACAATGGAGAAAAGAAATTTGAATCCATGCCAGCAGGTTAGCACTAGGGATAAAAAATGCTACCTCTCACATGCTCTTCTTCTCCTGAAAAGAATGTTTCTTCTCTAGCTGCAGCACCTAAAGAAGTGCCAGCATTTTGCAAAGAACACTCGCATTCAGAGACTGAAGTTCCTCTAGTGTTGCTATCAACCTGAATTAATTCAAATGTTAGTATTGCATGAAATGCAAGAAATAAATATGACATATAACAGACCATCTCTGGCTAGCTTTGGTTTATAACTTAAGTAACTATGTCACCCCAACCATTTACTTTAGCTTGATGTATCCATGTCTGATGCTTTATTACAGGACATAGGTACCGGATAATGTGTCAAACACTTTTAATTTTAGGATATTACCAAATAAATTCTTTAACGAAAAGAAAAGAAAGCATAAAAAAAATAACTAATAGGTGAATTTTACTTTATGATGGAAGAAAGGGGGCTATGAGTTAAAATCAGGGGAAAAAAGAAAAAAAAAAACATATAATATAGTCACGTCCCTGTATCCAAAAATTTAAAAATAAAAGAATTAGAACAATAGATATGTACCCAAATCCAATATCCAATACCACAGTCAAGGTAACATATTGAATGAACAGTATTTTTCTGAAATTGAGAAAAATGCACCAAAACACAATAAAAATTATGCTTTATTAACCCAAAACCAAGAAAACAATGGAGAACTGCATCTTTGATGTACAAAGACTATTAAGAAAACACCCATCAATTTATGGAAGTTTGTCATCCTTGGAAAATGAATCTTTAAATCCAGTTCTAAAGTACAATACAAAAGTATACTCAATAAATAAATAAACCAGAAGTATTTGAACTGTTTCCAACTCTCAGCTCAATTGAGCATTTTCCCAAAATAATATATTTCAAACTAACGACAAAGACTTTCTGGATTATAAACTAAATGCAACCTAAAGATTTCAAACAAGGCACACAAATCATGAAAAATAAAATAAAAGAAAAAAGAACCAAAAACTATTGGAATTTGCATCAACCGGGACTCATATTCACCAAATCCCTACAGGATCAAGAGTAAGAGACATACCTGTTGGAAGGGTGGATGTGCAGTCCAAAGTATGGAATGATTGGAAAGGGCTTGCAAGTCACCTGCATCATAGGAATTTCCAATTGGACAATGACCTTCATTGGGGCATGTCCGTGGATTCACAAGATCATCCAACTCCACAAAAGACCTATCATTTTCAACAACTTGGTCCAACCTTGACTCTGAGCTAAAGGTTGGACAAGAATCATTAGGTTTTACAGGACCAGTGAAGAGATCGTCCAACTCCACATATTCTCTATCCATTTGCATAAATGTTTTGTCCCTATAAGGTTCATCTTCCATAAACTCAGAAGTTTTAAATTTGTTGACTAATTCTGACTTTGAGTTTGTGCCAACATCCCTGTCAGTTGGATGTTCAAACGCATTGGCGAAGACAGGCAAATCCATGGGAGTGTCAAGATCACACAACTCCACATATGATCCACCATCTTCCAGGAGCATTGGACTTGGTGCATACTTGCTTCCCAGTTTAGAGAGATACATAGAATCAGCCTTCTCAAGTACTGCAGGGGAGCTAAGGTCTTCCAACCCATTAAAAATATCATCAGCTACCTCAGCAACAGGGCTTTCAACAGTGCTTTCAATACTAGACATGTCAGGTTTCTGGCAGTCCAAAAGAAAAGCATAATTTAGCACACAGAGAGACAGCAAAGAACAGAACCAAAACCCCCAGTTTTATTTGGTTCTGTCAAATGGCGTCAAGTAACAATAATATATTATTCAGCAAAGCCTCAAGTAGACAAACAAAAATATCATATAAGATAAATACATCATTTTATTCATCACTAGTTAAGTACAAAAGAACAGCAGAAGAAAAGTAGCAAGTCCAAACAATGTGCAATTATGTTCCTAATAATCAAAGAGTTACCTCATTCTGACCATTGCCAACATCATGTGGCAACTCTTTCTCCTTTGGTCCTGTGAACGAGGGCTCAATATCACCATCGTCAACCAATGAATTCTTTTCACCACAGTCATGGCAGGCTATAGGTGCAGATGAAGGACCAGTAGAATCTCCAGTGATTAAATCTCCATTTTCAATCACAATATTTGTGGGATCAATTGGAGGCACCACAAGAGATCCAGGGTCGGAGACTGTAACTGGTACTAAATTGTCCGAAAGATCATCTTCCCAATCTTCCTCTCTATATGGAGCTCCGTATTGGGCACCATTTTTAGGTCCGGCACCGCTCTTTTCGAAAACTCTGCAAAGTACATATGAGTCCTGCAAAGCAAAAGTTTTGATTTAAGTCATTTCAAAACCTTAGCAAAAAAACATTAATAAATAAAAAATAGATGAGCAAATAAAGCATTTGAATGAGTCTAGAACACCATCCCATCCTGCAATGTATGCATCAAATTTAAGCCATTTTAACACCTTGGGCACCAAATAACTTAAGAAAAACCAAAATTGAGCATTTGAACAAGATCAAGGTTTAGAAAAATAACGACATATATAGCAGGGATTGGTAACTTCTATAGTTTATGACAATAAGGAACCTCTCAAAACACAAAAGGTCAAAGTTCCAAGATCCTTCTTAGAACCCTAGTCGAAACTGCCCAACTTGCTATTCATGGATTTAATAAGGCATCCCTGTAAGAAGATCTAGATGAACAGCCCAGGGATGCACATAAGTGCCTTGTACTGGGACGAAGCACGCTTAAGGGTATGCCCAAGTTGGGTGCCTATCAATGTACATACAACCACGACTACCAGCAGTAAGCTGTTCATATGGATCTCATGTGCAGTATACTTGCAAATCAATTATAGATTGAACTATTACTGTATACACTGCATCCCCATCTCATATCCTCACATAAAACAGTTTCTTCTTTGAAATTTTTGACAAAAATATGCATAATCCAACAGAGAAATTTTAAAAGAAAAAAATGAGCAAAAAAGACTCTAGTCACCTATTTGTCTAGTTAATAGAACCTACACACAATTTATCATCCTCTTATTCTCAGAAAAGCCTGAAACAGAAGGGGATGATTGTCACCCAAATAAAAAACCAAAGTATACCTGAGCGATGCCTGCATCAGCCAAAACCTGGTCTTGAAGTCTATATTCACGCATCACCCAGTTTGTCCTATCTCCTTTAGGTGCTCTTCCTATGTGAAAAACAAGACTCTTTATCATTCCCACCGTACGTGATTCATATTCTACAGGTTTATCCCTTCCAGTGGTTTTCCAATATCCGATATCAGTAGCTCGATTAGCTCTCATTCCATTAGCATATTTCTTATCCCTAGCACAAAAGAAGTACCATTCTAGATCTCCAGTTCGCAGGCAAGACTTATCTGCAAGGAAGTTAAAAAACAGATGCCCGATTGAAAACAACTTAAAATTGAAAAAAAAAAATAACAGAAAAAATAACAAAATAAACTATAATAATAATAATAACAATAATAATAATAATAATAATAATAATAATAGGAATAATAATAATAATAATAAATGCTAATAATTCTTCAACTCATAAATTGTACAGATTCTTGAGACCCCCAACTCATTTAAAAGCTAAGCAAAGAATGGAAAGAGCAGAAAGCAAAACATGCAATTGTAAATAGACCCCAACTAAGAATACAAGTAACGTAGGTAGACAAAAAAAAAAAAAAGCAAAAGTAAATAAATAAGTAAGGGTTAGCTGTATAGTAATTTCCTTCAAGCATAGAAAGCTTACAATCTCAACACCATTGAAAATAAAATCATCCATATTCTCCAAGAAGCAGAAGAGAAGAGAATAGGTACCCGGAAGATCCCAAGGAGCAAATTTGTACAAATCGAGCTCCCTGATAGCTTCAAAAGGAACTGGCTTTCCTGTAACCTTTCTCTTGAGGTGGTACATTACCAACTCGACATCAGTAGGATGAAAACGAAAACCCGGCTGCAAAAACATTCTCGCCATAGATGCAGAAAAATGTTCTTGATTTTCTTCAATATGACGTCCTAAAAACGATACCCTAACAGCGCTCTACCAAAATCGTAACCCAATTAGTTTCACAATAATGAATTCTAAGCTACTACTGCTGAATACCTCAAAACAAAAATCTTTCAAGTCCAATGCCGAAACAATACTCGTCGCGAACACCTCGACCGACCCCAGTTCATGAACAAGAAGCCACACAAAAGAAGCCAACCTCCTTTGTTAATTAGACAATCAACAGACATTGACGAACCTGTTTCCACCAAAATTAGCCTCTTTAAAAAAAAAAACAAAACAAAACAAAACAAAACAACATTTTGAAATCCTTGAAAAATGAGAATCACAATAAAAAGAAGAAACCCAAATTTCAGAAAAAAAAAATCCGCAAAATGAAATCCTTGCAAATGAAAGACACTCAATAAAATGAACAAGATCATACTCTAAAAACTCAATCCAAAACCCACGCAATACAGGTAAAAGAAAAAGAAATGAAAAGAAAAACGTAAACTGATCAAAACCCTAGAAAAGAAGGAAAACCCTAGAAACATGAAAAGGCAATAAAATCAATCAGACAAAAACCCAATAAAAAACAAAAAAACAAAAAAAAAGAAAAAAAGAAACAAAGAAGGGTCGTACTAACAGATGATACAGAAGAAGAAAAACAGAAAACGGACGATCTTACCGGCGATCGAGAAGAGAGTGATCGCGAAAGCCGAAGATCGGCGAGACCGAGAGCTAGGAAATGAAAAGCGAAGAAAATGAGCTGAAACGATAGTGAAGCAATATGCAATGGGAAGAATGGCCCTATTTATATGGAACGCGTAAAAGCGCAACTACCATGCAGCACACTATCCCGCGCAAGACTCCCAAGACTTTTGAGAAGCGTCGCTCACAAGTCAAGATTTCTACCTTTACCCTCCCCCTAACATTTTTGTGCTATTTCTCCTATTTTTATTTGTTTTTGGACCATTTTGACAATATTCCACATGTATGTGCTTCATTTGAAATGAAACTAACACCCTTAGACCTGAAGAGATTGGATAGGCACTTAGCAAGTTTTTCTCGCCTAAAGAATGTATCTAAAGTGAGGCTTGAACCCATCATAGCTAGAACTCTTCATCGTTTCCTTCAACCTATCTCAAGGCTTGCTCCTAGAGAGCCAACCCTTGGTTGGTTCTCTTTCTTTAAGTCAGTCATGTGTATTTAAAGTGCAATGCACAAACGTAAACAGAAAATCAAAAATCTTAATACTCACAATCGAATCTAAAAAGGATTCATAAATTTAATAATAATCATAATCAGTCTGTGGACACGTGTTTTATGCATTAATAAAAGGGGATAAAAAGATAGAAATTGACGGTTACTAAAAGAAGACGAAGAAACGGCTAAAAGTTTCTAAAAAAGTTTGTGGGAAGTCGGGAATTGGTAAAAAAATTAAAATTAAAATTAAAAATTAAAAATATTTATGTTTTGCATTATTGCCTAGTAAAAAAAGAAATATGTTTTTATATCAATTTATATGAAATTTTATATCATAAAGTAACAAGTCATTTACACAATATTTGCTATCTCATTTAAAATTTAGTTTCCTATAGTTAAAAATTAAAACGAATAAAAAAAAATAGAGGGCGAGTGTTTGGTTTAGCAAAATCTTGACATGGTTTTCACTGTAAATATTAAAAACATTAGCCTATTTTCAGGAAATGATGACAAGACAGTTTTTAAAAATTAATTTTTTGAATTTCATCTAACTGTACCTTAAGAACTTATGAGGAAAATTGCAAAATATGGATCAATAAGCTTAATAGTGTAACCAATATTAATTTACAAGAGCTACGGTTATGAAGTATCTGTTATATTATGTTGTTAAAGTTATTTATATGGGAATTGTTTGGTTATACAGCTTCACAAGCTTTTAGCCATTTTAGGACTCATTCATGGCAATGCAGGAAAACTATAGGTAAAGAGAGTCCTATTTTGTTAGATGATAATCTTGCTTAAGGGATCTGTGTTGATGGTTAAGTGTTAGTATATAATTTAGCTGAGTTTTTAGGAGTATTTATAGATATTTCATAACCATGGACACATTTCTTTTACATGATTGCATTGCTTTCAAACATTTTATTATATTATTTAATTTTGTAACTTTTTGGCACCTTTAGTTTGATTTTTTTTTTTTTGGGAAATGTTATAGTTTAGACTTTTTTTAATCTAATAAGTGTTTTAATTACAAGTCATATCGATTTGATTTTTAATAAACCTATACCAAACCAATTAAATTCTTAATCATGATTGATTACAACTTAACTAACTCAGCTTGCTTTTGTTTTGATTGATCGATTGATCTATAGTTTTTTACTCGAAAAAATTATATTTAAAAATTAAGAAGAATTATTTTTTAACTAATACAATGCAATCATCATGTAATGTTCAATGCCTAATGTATGTTGCATCAATGCCTACTGAAAATATTTAACATTCACACTTTCATAATTGCATTTAATATTTAGGATTTGAGTAATTTTATAGTTGATTGGTTAGGTTCAGTTTACTGTCAATTTTAAATACCTCAACCTGCAAACCAAATTGAATTGACCAATTTATAAAACCTCGAATCCTAAATCAAATTAGTTGAAGTAAAAACATCAAATAGAACCAAATAAAATATACTGTAACCTTTTTCAATAAGGCCGGCAATTTATAGCGCAACACGATAACCTAACCTAAACATAACATGCATTTAAAATTTGGGTCATTAATAGATGAACGTGTTAAATCCGAAAATGACATATTTATCACTATTATAGATAAGTTAGTAGACAAATTATTAATAAGTTAATTTAAAATTAATGTATTTATTAATTTATTGATGATATAATTATTTATTATTTAAAAAGATTTATTTTATTTTTAATATGTTTTATATTTGTACTAATATTTTTTATAAAAAAATAATTATAAACAATTGATTATAAAAAGTTAAATAAGTTATATATAGGTATACGATTATGATATGGTTACGACACGACCCATTTATGATATGAGCTGTTTATAACACAACTTATTTACGACACAACTTGTTTATGTTACGATGACACAAATTGCCACATTTATTTTTTAGTATTATGTATAGATAGCCTATAAAATTATATGTAAGCACTATAAAAATCAAGAGATTTGATAACTATGACAAATACTAATATGGCCTTGATGTGTGTTGTTTCGTTTGTGTTACCTAAATCTATTTTGTATATTGCACATAAGCAAAAATGTCGTGGCAAATACAATGGCCAAATTCCCATAAAATTAGGAGTTTGAGTGTTTTAGGAGAAAATAGAATGAACTAGTCTTTTATGACACAATAGAAAAATAAGATCGTCATAGAAATGTGTATTTTTAAGGGTATGTTCATTAATCGAGATGGTTTTGTTCATTGATACAACGTGGTCAAAACCCATACATAAAGATGGATGAAGGCACAACTCGACTGGGTTAGAATGATTAATTACATGATAAACCAAGGGTTGAAGTTCTTACAAAATATACAAAAAAAAAAACCCAAAAACAAATATAAATGAAGGTCAAGTATATTTTAAAACAAATAATGTATTTGCACGTAGTAAATAACATGCACAACAATTAAATAACCAAGCACACTTGAGTGGTCAACCAATCCCAAAATCCATGCACATACCCTAGAGGGCGAGCATCAGTGCAACATAATAATCTCATGTGGGTCGATCAAACTTACACCCATATTGGTGACTCGTGCTTGTGTGTGTTGTGCTTGGCAGCCAAGAGATCCCAAGGATTAAGTGTTTTGTGTTAATCAAGCTACCATATGAGTGAAGGCAATGCCACCTTACCCAAAGTACGACACAATAATAACAAATTTTCCCTATTCATAATAATTTGAAAATAATGTATTGTTTTACGAGCATGGTACATCACAAATTCATAAGCATTATAACAAATTATTGTGAAAATAAATCAACAAATTTAATTGTTACTTCCTACCTTTAGGCATGAGGGATGGTCCGAGTCTTATGTTTTTGCACAACGTAACAATTAGTAGAAGAATATATGCGAAGAGACATATCCTTAGATGCCCCTCATGGAACGTTACACACCCGGTTGATGGTCATCTAATTGCATGGTGCCTTACACGCATGTGTCCGACGTGCAACTAGTTCTTGTGATTTCTCTTCGTTTTTTTTTTCCACGTGTGACATCACCCATTTTGATCCACTAAAGCGTTGTGGGCCTGTGCACACACACATGTGGTCTATATCAACCATACTTACATATCTTATACCACAAATAATATGTTAATGTGTTATATAGACTACAATAATTTGATAATATGATATATCCTATATTGTCCTACAATTATTGTAACACATTGCCTTTGGACAACCATCTCAAAGGGTACAAATGTTAATATCAACTTCGTTCATCACTAAAAACAATATGATCAATTAATATAATATTAAATAAGATTGGTATATTAACTATCTATTCACCATGCACATATAGGTATGTCTTGTCTGTAGCTATTTTTTTTCCAAGTCCTCGAGTTTATACCAAGAAACTTGGCAATACCGTGGCAAATCAAGCATTCGCAACAAACTCCACTTCTACAAGTCCATAGGTTACATCGTCAGGAGCATTTATCATGTATTTGTGCGAGTTTGATGGAGCCTAAATCATGTTAAACTCAATAATAGAAATAAAATTCAACGAACGAGTTCACTTACCAAATATGATCTAGCACACACAATAAAACACAATTTTAGTAGTATTTTTAATACAATTCCACAAAGATTAGATCGAAAGAGCCCTAAATTAAGATAGTTTTCTAACCATAAGAAGCAAAAATTATATTTAAATAATTCAGTTGAACCATTGATTACAAAGAAACAACGATTTTAAGTGTCAAAAATGTTATAAAGTTGATTAATCATCTACAAGCATTGACAATTCAATAAAAAACAAAAGAGAACATTCTTCTTCAATGTAGTGACTTATTATAACAATTATCCTTGATTGATTGATTCACTTCAGTGAAAAACAAGTCTTTAAATACATTATCCCTAAGTAATTCTCTAAAAAAAAGTTGAAAAGACACATTAAATGGCATTTAACAAACAACTCAAAAAAAAAAAAAAAAATGCAAAACAAACTATTTGGAGCCATTAAACCATAGGTTATATACGAATATTACATTGAGTGCCTGAACATTTTGTTGTCTACATTATGCCCCAGATGAATTTTTTTTTCTCATGTATATTGAGCTATTGCCTAATCTTTTTCTAATAATTGTTTTTAGGTCAACAAACAAAATGTTCAGGCAAAATTACAGGCAAGAAAGCTTATGAGTAGTCAAAATCCAATAAGCATGCTAAGCTAATCAATCAGTGGTGCTGGGGGTGTAGTTGCAACCATTAGTCTAGTTGCAACTCTTTTCATTATAAATGTAGGCAAGAGAAGAGAGCTTTTGAAGAGGATTCAGGTACTCCAATAGGTTGACTTAACTTGCTACTATGTGGAAGCACTTGTACGGGTACTAACAAGCCTACAATCTCTCGATTCGACTTAACTTGCTCATTGAAATGGGTTAAGGGCACGATGAGTTGTGTTGAATTAAAAAACAAAAAAACAAAATAACTCAACATTTCATTTGCCGGCCAAGCAAGTATTGCTAACAAATGTTAGGCAATGACTCAACGTGTGTGAGAAGAAATCATGATAAGATTAATATAGACACAAAAGTGTTTAGGGGCTCATTGTGATATTATTCACTATAGATTAAAGGCTCAAAATAATATTTTGCAATGGAAAAATATTTCAAACTAAATGACATTTAATGTATAATTATAATTCTTTCAAAGCTAAAAGCTTTGACGTAAAAAACAACTAATAACACCAAAAATATAAAAATTATCCAAAGAAAGTTATCAAACATTTAAACAATTATATCAAACACCGTGTTCAATTCAAAATAGTAAAATTTACTCAAATGAATAAACACGTATTTACAATTTAGCTAAATGCCTCCATTTAAAATGAAATTCATCCATTTTATACTTGAAGGATATTAATTATTTATTGTGAATTAGAGGATTTTCTTTTATTATAATTTTATTGTGTCACATTAATTTGTAAATAAGAAGATCTTTTTTTACTCATTTACGTGTAGGGGTGACAATTAGTGCTATCGTGTTATAAACGAGTCGTGTCGTAAATGAGTCGTGTTTAATCGTGTTTGTAATCGTGTACCTGTTATGACTCATTTAACTTTTTATAATCAATTTTTAAAATAAATTTTTATTAAAAATATTAAAAA
>JAJIYU010014298.1:0-13329 GCA_030144865.1 Tinospora cordifolia
CAAAATATACAAAAATATACCAAAATATGCTTCAGAATTTAGTACACATATTACTTTCTATATATTGTATGCATATTATAAAAAATATAAACAAAATATACCAAAATATATAAACAAAATATACAAAACTATACCAAAATATAAATAAAACATATCAAAATATACAAAAAAATATACCAAAATATGCTTCAGAATTTAGTATACATATTATTTTCTATATATTGTATGCATATTATAAAAAATATCAGCAAAATATACCAAAATATATCATAATATATCAAAAAATATAAACAAAATATATCAAAATATACAAAAATATACCAAAATATAAATAAAATATACCACAATATACAAAAATATACCAAAATATGTTTCAGAATTTAGTACAAATTACTTTCTATATATTGTTTGCATATTATAAAAAATATAAACAAAATATACCAAAATATATCATAATATACCAAAAAATATAAACAAAATATATCAAAATATACCAAAATATATCAAAATATAAATAAAACATACCAAAAATATACCAAAATATGCTTAAGAATTTAGTTTACATATTGCATATTATAAAAAATATAAACAAACTATACCAAAATATATCATAATATACCAAAAAATATAAACAAAATATACCAAAATATATCATAATATACCAAAATATATTATTTTTTGGTCAAATAAAAACATATTTCTCATAATATGCTTCATTAAATGTGAAAGAAAAGCAGTTTTCCTTTTTGTTTGCTATTTTTTTATTTGTTTGCTGATTTCATGAGCTTGTTCGGTTTAAAACGGTAATACCCTAATTTTTGATGTTTCTGTAATTAATTTTTAATTATATGTATAACATTGAAATACATAGTATATTTGTAATATATTTTTAAATATTATATAGTTAGGTAAAAAGCCCAAATAAGTATAATCAGCATCAAAGACCATTTACATATTCAAGGCCCAAGACCCAACTCGGCCCAACATTATCCAAGTCTAATTCGGTGAAGCCCATGAGCATGGAATGAAGAATGGCACATCGGTAAATAGCATGCAAATAGTTGGGTTGATTGTCACAAATTTGGAACGGGCGTGAAAATGTGAGAATGGCATGAGGGAGTAATTTAGAGCAAAAGCATAGGCACTTTGTACAAGAGAAAGGTAAATAGGTACAATGACTTAACAGTCCATGAAGTAAAAGACAAATTATGCATGAAGTGGATGACACAAGCTTGCAAATAAGAAGAAAAAGTAAGGGCAAAAGGTTGCAGAAGAAGACAAATAATTAAGCTTGAGTTTTAGTTGGTGTGTGATTATAATTTTCAATTAGTGTTTAATTAGGACTCAAAAACATGAATATATAAAGACCATGCAGGTAGGGTTTTCATCATATTATTTTTTTTCATTCATTATTGAGAGTCTCATTATTGAAGTACCAACAAACTTTGACGGCAAGAAAAAGAAGAACTGAAGAATAGAGTTGAAGAAGAATTAAAGAAATTCTAATATGATATTTATTTTATTCAATTTTTTTATTTGTAGTCTCTTAAATATGTTCGGCTAAATATTTTTACTCCTAGGATGTAACTTAGATTGTAGGAACTTTTGATTTTTATTTTCATTATTTTATTTTGAGGTATTGTTTTATATTATGTGTGCTTAATGTTTCCTATTGATTGATCACTTATAAATTGATTTTAGATTATTGAATTAATTTGGGAGAGAGGTTCAATAATTGGATAATCAGAATATAGACCTGTGTGAATTAATTAATTGGGAGGTTATTAATTCTGTGGGAAGTTGCACGTGATTAATATTTTTATTGCATTAGTTTATTGACTGTATACCCCCGGAGGGGGTATTAGGTAATTTAACTGATAGGATTAAGGCGCATCGGGGGAGAGTTTTAATTATTTGTGCTATAACCTACAAGAACAAAATTTAAATTAATTAAAATAAATATTAAAAGTGAATACATGATATTTTATTATCCTAGAATTTTAATTCATATATTTTTCAATTTAATATTTATTTGCTTTCAATTTGATTTTAAATTTAATTTAAATTATAATATTTTATTTGATTTTAAGCCTTAATAAAATTGAGATTAAAATAAAATTGGGACTTAAGATATTAACCACAAACCATTCCCAGAGGACGATAATCTGATATTTACCGAGAATATTACTATTGCGATCATGTACACTTGCAGTGATCCCAACAGTTGGATCAATTGAAATGCCCCTGGCTCCTCCTACATGGCCCAAAAATCGGACTTCTGTCAACCAAAACTCGCACTTGCTAAACTTGGCGTACAACTGATGATCTCTGAGAGTCTGCAGTGCGATCCTCAAGTGTTCAGCGTGTTCCTCCCTAGTCCTTGAGTAAATAAGAATGTCATCGATAAAGATGATGATGAATGAGTCTAAGTAGGGACGAAACACTCTCTGCATCAAGTCCATGAATATCGCTGGGGCGTTTGTCACGCCAAACGGCATGACTAAGAACTCGTAGTGCCCATAGTGAGTTCGAAAGGTCGTCTTCAGTACATACTCATCCCTAACTCTCAGCTGATGGTACCCAGATCTCAGATCGATCTTTGAAAATATTGTGGCACCTCGGAGCTGGTCAAATAAGTCATTAATACGTGGGAGAGGGTACTTGTTCTTCACTATCACCTTATTCAACTGTTTGTAGTCAATACACAAACGGAAGCTCCCATCCTTCTTCTTCACAAACAATAATAGAGCACCTCAAGGTGACACACTGGGGGTAATAAAACCCTTACTCATCAACTCTTCCAGTTAGACCTTCAGCTCCTGCAATTCCTTAGGCGCCATTCGATAAGGAAGGATCGAAATGGGCTGTGTCCCCAGAATAATCTCAATGATAAAGTTAATCTCCCGTTTGGGATGCAAACCAGGCAAATCGTCGGGAAACACGTCAAGAAAGTCTCTAACAACAGGAATCTCATCTATGTTTTGCTGTGAAGGTCCCTCACCGGTGGTGATCATACTGGCCAATGTATCTATGTCAAACTATGTCGCTATCCTACCCAGGGTCCTCGGTCTATCTGAAGCACTACCCTGGAAGGTCACAACAGGCTGCCCTAGAATCTGAAATACTACTCTCTTGGCGAAGTAGTCGACATAGGCATGATAAGCTGCTAGCCAGTCCATCCTAAGTATAGCGTCGAACTCCAAGAACTCTAGTACTCTAAGGTCTACAAGAGTCTCGAAGTCGTCAAACCTAAACGTGCAGCCCTCACAAATCAAATTGGGGTAGATCCGTTCCCCAGCTGCATTGCTCAAAACGAGCCATGTAGATGCTCTAACGGGTCTAAGTCCCAATCTATCTACGACATGCCCAGAAATAAAAGACAATGTAGATTAAGCATCAATCAATACATAGATAGATGTATCGAGTAGGAACATGTTACCCTCTACTAAAGCCTTCGTCGCCTCAAAATCTGGGTAGGTGATGGCCTATGCCGTCTCTCGAGTGCTGGTGGTGGGTGCACTAGAAGCTGGGACAGGCATAAGGCAATGATATATCTTGTGGCCTAGCTGACTACACTGGTAACATATAAATGGTCGTCTCTGCTCGGTCTGGCCTCGGCCCTGGCCTCTGCCCCCTGAATCTCTGCCTCTACCTCAGCCTCGACCTCTACCTCAGCCTCCTGCTAGGTCGGTGGCTATCTCCCACCGACTAATATGCCTGTACTAGGGTGGCTATGAGGGTGACTGCAATAGTAGGTTGAGTCTGCACTCCTCCATACTGTCCCTCTATATACTTCCTCTTCCTATGGAACCTACCTCCTTGGGACCCACCACAATGGCCTCCCTGTGCCTGCGACTGGGGTTGCGTCCGCAAGGATGCACTCTGTACCATCTGTGGGGCTGGACGCTGATCCCTGCCATCCGCCTCAAATTGTAGTGCATGTCTCTGTATAATCTCAAGAGCAGCCTCACTGTATGCTCACGTAGCCTGTCTGATGCTGGCCCTCAACCCACGACAGAAGAATCCAGCTCTCTCCTTCGGGTTACTCATTAGCTCGGGTGCATAGGCCTACAGTCTGAAAAATCTATGGGTGTACTCCCTGACTGACATGTCTCCTTGCTGTAAAGTCAGGAACTCCACCTTCTTATGCTCTCTCTATTGTAGGGACACAGGCACTCAAGAATAGCTCCTGAAACCAGGCCCATGTAGAAATCTATCCCTCTATAGACTGAATGGCCCTCCACCAAACTGCGGCCTCATCCTCAAGCATGTGTGTCGCGAACAACATCTTATTCTCCTCTGACAGCTTCAATGTCCTAGTATTCTTCTCAATGTTGAGAAGCCAGTTCTCCGCCCTATCTGGACTCAAACCCCCGTGGAACTCCTTGGGCCTTAGATCCAAGAATTTCTTTAGGAGGCGATCATAAGTGGAGTCATCACCCTGCCTCACTGGGGCTACCTCTAGCTGGGTTGCAGCCCTCTCCTCCTACCGAATCTCGGGTATACCCGGCGCAGGAGGCGCTGCTGGCTCTGTCCTCTGCCTCTCAGCCTCAATCCTGTCAAGCTTCTCACTCAGTAAGGCCACCTGGGCGTGACCGCCCTCATTAGATGTAACACCCACCGGGAATCCTACCGGGACTCTTACCCGCGTCATGGCATGTTACTCACAAGGTACTGTTCCCCCCCCCCTGGGATTTTATTTCGCCTCCATGGAGTTTTGAACCCATGACCTAGGGGATAAGGACATTGTTCTTGCAACATCCACTACCATTGAGCCAGTTGGTTCAATGGTAGTGGATGTTGCAAGAACAATGTACTTATCCCCTAGGTCATGGATTCAAAACTCCACGGAGGCGAAATAAAATCCTAGGGGGGGGAACAGTACCTTGTGAAAGACACGCCATGACGTGGGTCCTACGACGTGGGTAAGAGTTCCGGTAGAGTTCAAGGTGGGTGTTACAATAAAAAAGGCACTTTTTTATTGTAACACCCACCGGGACTCTTACCCACGTCGTAGGGCCCACGTCATGGCGTGTCACTCACAAGGTACTGTCCCCTGCCCCCTGGGGTTTTCTTTCGCCTCCACGGAAATTCGAACCTAAAACCTAAGGCTCAAGTAGTTATTTCTTTCATCATCCGCTACCATTGAGCCAATTTCAATTATTTCATGCCTTGATTGTATTTAACAGAACATAACTTAAATTTAAGAATTTAATAAGGCAATAGTAAAAGAAATAACTGAAATTCATAAACTCAATTAAGTACATAATTTGATTTTAAATCAAATTGAGTACATAATTTGATTTAAAAAAAATTATTACAGCGGAAGTCTTAAAACTTGGGCAACATGCCCTTACATAAAAATTAGAAACCTTAAAAAAAAAGCCTAACTAATATTCATGGTCTTCATGTGATTCAATAACCTGAAAAATAGAAGGAAGGGGTGAGCACATAGCTCAGTAGATCCTTTTCAAATAACCATTTTTTAAACTCAAAATAATAGCACATCCATAATTCAATCACTTGCATCCATTAAGCGTTTCAAACAACCATTTGTTTAAAGTTGTGATTTAAACCAAAAGGGTTTTTGAAGCCCTTGATGCTCTTAACAAAGTACCTCCTTAGAGTGAAATATGGCTTTTTATAGCCAATTTTATTGGACTTTTGGACTTCAAGGGACATTACCCACCAACCAAGTACTTTGGTCTTAAAACCATATGAACTAATCATATGAAAAGAACATCTATAGCACTCCACATGTGTGCTATGATGGTACGTGGTTATTACCACCATCATCTTTGTTAAATCACATATGCTAGAATCATAAAATAAATTTCAGAACATGAGACTAAAATAAATAAATTTAGCATATATCAAATTGAAAATTCAATCATGGAGTACTCACAATCATGCATCACATATTGAAATAAAACCTAAACATGATACTAGGCATGGCATGATCAATCAATTCTAAAACTAAAAATTATTTTAGAATGCTAGAATTGAAAATCTTTTTATTTTAAAACCATACACACTTTGAATAAGAAAAAGGGGTGTAAGAGAAATCACTTCCACCTTGTGTTGTTTTCTCCCCAAAGTTGAAGCAATGGCTCTCAAAGCTCAAACAGCAAGAGAATTACCCAAAACCAATTTCCAACCCAATGAACTTCTCACACACAAGAGGGAAAAGAAAGTGAGAAGGAGAGCTAAGAAAAGGGCTTAGAGAACAAGCTGACAATTCAACTCTTGTTTTTTGGGATGAGTTGAAGTGTGAGCATGGGGGCTTTATATAGGCTTCAAAAGTATATAGAATGGCAAGTTTGTGGTGCTCTCATTGTAAGAAACTTGCCAATCCTTCAAAATTTCGTGCCCCCCAAGTACAAGAGATTAGCAAGTGATTTTTTTGAAAATTTTTGGGATTTTAGAAACCAATATTCAGATTTTTCAAGTATTTTTATTCATTTTCAATTATTTAATTCGGATTATCGGATCTAAACCGTTGGATCTTCCTCGAGATTTCGTTCGCGATCAAGATCGGGCGGGTGAGATCTGGAACGTCCGATCAACTTGATTGCAGTACTGGGTTCGCGATCGATGGAAAGCGCTTTTCTAGGCCGTCGGATGATCATCGGATGCTGCATTCGGATCGTATAACGAATCTTGTCCGGGCCGTCAGATGATCCTTGAGACACGCATCTCACGATCAGAGAAAACGAGTTTGATATGGACCGTCAGATCAACCTCGACCAACATGTGCGGTCTAATTTCACGATTGCGTTTTGCACCTTCAATCCTGATCGTCTGATGATCCTCGAGTTATGTGTGCAATGATCATCAGAACGAGATTACGGATCCTGGCCGTTGGATTTTCCTCGATTCCTATACTTTTACGATCAACAAAACAAAATCGGACCGTAGATCAGATGGATTGATTCTGGACTGTTGGATTTCAGTGATTCGATGCTCTTGGGCGCTATTTTGGGCTTCGATCGTGACTGTGAGATCTCAGATCCTACCGATGATGGATTTCTGACCATTGGATCGTGTTTCTAATACCAAAATCACTCTTTTAAGTTGCTATTATCCAAAATTTTGCCAATTAGACACTTCCTAATTGATAAAAAATTGATTTTCTTGTATATTCCCTTATACTTTGATGATTTGCTAATATTTTCCTCTTTCTAATTTATTTAATATTGTATTTATTAGATATTTTCTCATTTCTTTAATGTCTTTAATTAAATAATTCATATTTACCATTTTCATGTATTTTTATTTATTTCATATTTCATTTTCAGATAATAATTTATGTAATTATACACTAATGCTTTATTTGTTTTTAATAAATACATGTACACTACATTTTTATAAATTTTTCTATGTACCTATTCCCATAATATGTAGCATTAACATTTATTATGCTAACACACACCTTATTCATTCACATATTAGCCAATATGTGTAAATACTTTGTTTCTATTTATTTCTTAAGCAATTCCTTAAATTTCATAATTAATTCTATTAAACCTTAATTTTCATTTAATTATCAAATTAAGGTCTTATTTGCTTAATTTTTTTTCTATATCTCTAATATTTTTTTTTTCATGTGCCAACCCAAAATTTGCACCCAAATTTTTATTAAAATCTTTGAAATTAATTTATTTAAATTAATTTAATTATTTGATAAAATTCTGGGATATTATATTAGATGCTCTAATCAAGACCTCTAATCTCTATATGGCATCCTGTCCAAACTGAACTGGAGGTGGCGGCGGTGCCGGCTCTAGGGTCCTACATGGTCTACCATGTCAAGGAGGCATCGCGGTCTGCATAAAAATATTTAACTTTCATTAGTTCCAAAATGAGCAGACCACGACTTTAGGCATCAAGGCGACTATTTCTAAAGAATCACCTAACCTACAAGGTTCAAAGTCTCAATCTTGAAACTCACTAACACCCTATGACAGTCTGATTCTCCTCGTGATATGGCCACTCTCACTTGGTTCCTCTTTCTAGAATTTAGGAGTTAGAAAGTTTTGTCCCTACTCCCGTGTTGCTACTCTAAGTCTTTTCTAAGGTATTTTCTCTTTTCTACTTCTACGATTACTCTAAGACTCTCCTAGGACAATAGCACTTGTTATTCTTTAATTGGGAAAAACCTTAGGCTCTGATACCCATGTTGTCGGGACCCCTTCCTTATGATGAAGGGCGAACCGACGGCACAGTGTCCCAATAAACCCGCTCGCAAGCCAAGCTTGCCAAGACACTGTTAAGCCTCAACATACAACACCACATCACACACTTTCAGAGTAATCATAAGGAATGCAGAAGAAGTTTAATATACAAACACCAATAAACTTGATATTTATCCAAAATGGGTCATTACACATGTGTAGCAACGGGAGTGACTATCCATTATATACAGGCTTTCCTCACTCCTATACATAGGTCCTAACCCTCAAAAGACAATAACAGAAAGGGAAACACAAAGAAGTCCTACCAAAAAAAGTAAGGAAACGCGACTCTATGCGATGATCACTCCCTTGCCCTTATCCGCTATAGAAAAACTTGAAAAGTTAAAGTAGTGAGCCTAATTGTCCACGGTGGCTCAGTGAGTAATGCAGTCTAATTCAAACTTAAAACAAGTATTCCACAATTAAAAACATGTGCCATGATGCATGAGCAATAGCATTATGCAAGTGAATGCAACAGTAAATACAATTTAAATTCATAATGTAGTCGTGCACCTTCATTTGAAAATAGTTAAATAATGTTGAAAACATATAAATCCACTCGAGCGGGAGAAACCCGGCGGTTAGGTGTATAGGTGACGACCCAAATCTGGGCCTACAGAACCCCCCTCAGGACACTCTGTGCTAGGTGGTCACTCGATGCTCTTGGGGAGCCCAATTGATAAACGAGCGAGTTGCAGACAGTTAGGCATATCGTGACGACCCGATTAGGACTTATTGTCGTTGCCATTATCGTAGGCCCACAGAACCCCTTAACAGGCACTCTGTGCTAGGTGGTCATTATCAGGGTCACAACTCGCCCTAATTGCTCTACCGCATCCAATACCTTAACTCGCTCCCGGACCTCGACATTTGGTGCACTTCTCATTTAAAACTCATTCAAAGGATGCAAGTTCATCACAATATGTAACACCATTTTCACAATGTACAGAATAACAAGCTCTAAGAAATGAGTTAGAAAATACTACTCACCGGGATGCTCCGCTACCGGTGCTCCTCTCACGACCGGTCGTGTCCCACTAGCATTAGGTCCTGCGAAACCGACGCAACTTCTTAGCATTAACATGGAACTTGGCCTACTCTAATTCTATATCATTGGTTAATCAATTACTTGACCTAGTCATGAATAGTTCACATACGTTCGTTCTCTTGCATTAGTTACTAAGTCCATTTGATTGACCTTGGTCAATCTTGGTCAACCCTAGTCAACTTATCATTTGCTGGCCTAGCTGGTCAACAGAGTCACAAAGGGTCAATTCTGGTCTTTATGGGTCAATTGAGCCAAAAAGGGTCAATATTCTCAATTCTCATTACTTAGGCACAAACCTTAGCCTATGACCCTATCTGCGCAACCATTTTTATGATTTTTCTGCAGGCAATCCATTCCTCAAATGTTTGCCAAACTTTGCAAAACTGTTCTAGACTTCCTAAAGTTTCCCTAGAATTTTAAATTACAATTTTTGGACCTCATTTACTAAGGTTTCTAAGCATGATAACAGAAACTGCACAGATCCCGTATCCCCTGTGATAGGCAGTGACTGTTTGCCTCCGTTTACCTAGCTACACACATCAGAATGCCCTGAAATTTTGTAGGCCACTTCTGGACATATCTAAGGGTCTCTCCACCAAATTTCAGCTCAATCTATTATGTTTTGGTCAGTCAATTTTATTTCAGAACTTTCGGCCGGATTGTAAGAAATTTCTGGGTTCATAGATTCCACTATCTTTCTAGTGTCCTATTCCCTTATTGAATCACCATTCTATGGGTTGTTTCTTGTGTCTACTTATAGTTTACAGGTCATAACGCATCCACTAATCACAACCACTTCGAATCAGTAGCACGCAACATAAAAAAATATGTCTATTATTCCATCAATATTCTAAAGAACACAAGTAATTTGCTATAGCACCGTACAATCATGGCATATTTGTATAAATAAAAAGACACATCCATAAGAGTTCAAGGTCAAGTCATTATACCTTTCTGGAATCTCTACTATGGGGTCTACAATGCCTTTAGTTCCAGCCCAAAAGGGTGCCTTGAAGTATCCCAAATATAACTCTTGTTCTAGTCTCAACCTCTTTCTGTCGGCACTGTTGCAATAGTAAGTCACACAATGAATACCAAAAACTCACAAGATGCATTAAACGTTCTAATATGCAATTTCTACCACTTGGACACTTGAATACACTTCATGAGAGGTAAAGTGAAGGGTTTCACTTGAAGGACGAGTTTGGATTGGTCCTGGTATGAGCCTTCCCAAGGTTGCTCCAACTGTTTCTGTTACACAGTTGCAACAGTGAGTACGCAACCAACTTCAAGGGTCCTAAAATCATACATAAGGCCCTATTTTTTATTTTCTAACTTTTGGATATCAAAGTACATAAGAAAATGAAGGAAATGAACCATTTTACCATAAAAAAGGAACTGGAAATGGTCAAGGTCCAAGGCTTCAAAAGTGGTTCTAGTACTCACTTTTTGGTTTTTCTGGTTTTAAGCAGTGTGGACAGCCCTCTTCTTGATGATTTCTGCGTTAGACAACTCCAAGATTAGGCAAACTACTGGTGGGACCTTGTAGGTGGTGGTGCAAGCTTCAAATCAAACTATAGTTTGTAGGATTTGGTGGACAATTGAAGAAGTTCTGAGCTTAGAAAGTTTGCTACAAAATCTGAAAATTCTGGAGTTTGAGCTCAAGAATGTCTTTTTGTTGAATGAGGATACTTGCTTGGCAAGGGTGTGGATGACATGTAGCATTCAGGTGGCACTTAACATCACATGCTGGATGCCTAGTTGGCAGCCTTCATTGGCTAAATTGGAGGCCATAAAGTGATGGCAAAACCATGAGTTATAAACCATGAACTCCCATGGTTTTGCTGAAAAAATCTGCTGAAAATCCAAAATTCGGTCAAAAATTAGCGAAAAAACGCTCAAAACGTACAAAAAGACAAGGTGGAGAGGGGGCTGGACCCCCTCTTGAGCGCGTGGGCTGGCCCACACGCCTGGCCCGGGTGCCTAACGCCGGGGCTGCGGGTGCAGCCCGAGTCCCGCACGGGCGCCTGCCCATGCGGGCCGGGCGCTCGGCCCATTGGGACCTAGGTCGGCCCAGGCCTAGCGCCTGGGTCAGCCCAGGTCTCCCTATAATAATTTTTTTTTTGTTTCTTACCAATACATATACATATATACTTGTATTATATATCAAAATTTCACTTTTTTTTAAATTATTAAAAATTGTCTAATTCATCATTTTTTTCATCAAAGCGCCAATATTATACACTATTTCAACATTTATTCAATTATTTTTCTAAAAATTGAATAATTTCTCCAAAAATCATATTTTTCATCCAAAAATTACATTTATCATTCTAAAAATCCGATAATTTCTCCAAAAATTCATAAATTAATCCTATAATTTATTTTCCTCAAGAAAACACCTTTTTCCTAATATTTTCATATGTTTTCTCCTTAAAATTGCATTTTCTTGGATTATTTTCATTTTCTTTAATAATTAATCCAAAATTAGGAAAAATTGGAAAAAATTTTGTATTTTCTCATTAAAATTCCAAAAAATACATTGAGTACATCAATGTTGGATTCGTCAATCCGATGTCAAAAATGTGGGTCGTCACACTTAGGGTATTAACATTGATTAATGAGATATGTTGCAGAATCTCAAAAATTGGTATACAGTGTGTATACAGAGTATATAACTTCTTTATACAGTTAGGATATTAATATTGGTTAATGAGATATAGATTAAAAACATTGGTATATAATGTATATAACTTTTGTATACAGTTAAAATATTAGCATTTGTGGATGGAATATGTTGCAGAATTTCAAAAACTGGTATATAGAGTAAATAATTTATGTATACATGTATACAGTGCTGGAAAAATGGTATACAATCGCTAAAAATCTCAAATATAATCTTTAAAAATGATGTACAATAGGATACAACCTCTAAAATAATTAAAATGGTATACCAAAGCTTTCATAGTTGGTATACAGTGCTAAAAAAATTATTGATATATGGTATATCGATTTTTATTGTTCATCTTATTCTTCGAACCCTCACTATTCATTTTCTTCTTTGTTTCTATGATTTTAGTGAAACCCGAAAGGGGATTAATGCTGAAACAAAAAGGAGAACAAGAAATGGCGACAAGCCAACAACAACAGTGGAAGCACAGAATAGGCAAAGCCATTTGTTCGTTGTCCGCCATTGCCATCCCTGTCTTCTGTGCTGTGTTTGTCGCCCCATTTGCATATCATAGATCTGCTATGTTTGTTGACCTTTTTCAACACTACCACCATCCCTACTGTACTGCTGTGATCACCCCGTGTAGATCTATAGATCTACTATGTTTGTTCACCGTCACTGTTGCACTACTGTGATTTCCTCGTCTGCAGATTATAGATCTGCTATATTCATTCACCTTCTTCTGCCATGTAGTACATAGGTCACAATTTAGGATTTTGAGGGCAAGAAGAACTACGATTTGGAGTTGAATGCTAGTGATTTGGGACTGTTAATATTATAATGATTTGGGGTTTTTATATCAAAAAATAAGAAAGGTAAAATAATTAAATAAGAACTTACCACTGCGTTGCAAAATCATCAAAAAAAAAATCTTGAAGAAGGAGTGTCTCGGCCTGTAACCCATTTTAAATAATTAAATAAGAACTTACCAGTGCATTAACAAAATAATCAAGGAAAATCATGAAGAAAGAATGTCTTATCGTGTGACCGATTCTAAACAATTAATTAAAAAATGAAAAGAAGTTGATTTGAAATTTGAAAAAATTATTGCATATAAAATAAATTATTTTTTGGGCAACATATATGTATATATGTTCTGATATTTTTGATATTATGTAGTAATATATGGTATACATGTAATGTTGACGAAAAGTTGTATATTTTTATATTATTAAGTTAAAAAATTGGACATTTTCTGTAATTTCTTCTAAATTTAAATAACTAAAAAGAAGGCAATGTATATCAATAGGAATCAGGACCCATCTTGACTATTTGGGGACCAGAATGAGATAAGCACGAGGGGCCCTTTTGTTTTT
>JAJIYU010014299.1:0-13292 GCA_030144865.1 Tinospora cordifolia
TAGAACTACATCAAATCGATGGAAAGAGTCAAAGTCGAACTGAAAATTCAGTTTCTAGGATATATTTGGTATCTTGCACTGGCTGAAATGAATATCTTATGCATTTTCAATGGAAAGAACTGAGTTTATTTAATAACTTTTGAAGAGCTTTGTGTTACTTTGTATTATTCTTTATATTGCTAGAGAACAATATATGCAACGTTTGCAAATTTTCATTTTCCATTATGATCTTGCATCATATCACATGTTAAAATGTGAATTACATAAGTTCATCTATGGAAGCTTGGATTCCTCCCACAAGCTTATTAGTCATGTCCTAATCAGAAGCCATGTGAAGATCTTCTAACTTTTTTTTTTTCCTATCTTTTCTTTTTCCACTTTGCAGGTGATTTATGTTCTGAGATTCCTACCCGAGTTACCAAGATTTATGGGGTGGTTGGAACAATTAGACTGGTAGCTGGTATTCTTTTAAATCTAACCCTAATTGACAGTAAAGTTCTCCAAAAGATATTTGTGTTTATGATATTAACATTCTAGTTCTTATTCATCAAGGAAAGTTATTTTACAGCATGCTTAGTTTGTTTTATTATAGTGCTTTTTTCATTGCTGCTCATCCAGTCATCCTGGCTTAAGTATTGAATTTCTTGAGTAACTATCTTAATTTATGACATTATATATAATTTTTAATCAAAACTCAACTATTTTCAGACTTTGTTTTTTTTACAGATTTTAGTGATTCATTTGATTTGGACGTAAGGTCTACGTTAAAGAAAATCAACTTGGTTATCTGAAAGGCTTACATAATAAGCAAACACAATCAAGGCTTTATTATCATGTAGATACTTGGCTCCTAATTGGATTATCCCATGCAGTCAAGGTGTTGATTTGGTGGAGGTCCTAGCATTTTCAATTCAAATTACGTAAATAGTTCTCTAGGTCAGTAGTAGCTTTTCTTTGTTCTTCCAATTTCTGGAAGTCTAGGTTCTTGCAACATTTAGGCTATGTTTGGTTTGTGTTCAAGAAATAAAATTTCAGAAACTTGGATTCAATCCAAAAAGTTCTGTATCTGAATTGTTCTTAATTTTTGAATTTTTTTTTTGTTATGTTCGGTTCATTGTCTTTTAAAAAGTAAAAAAGAAGATCGTAGCGTATCTTAAAAAAACACTGAAAACAACTTTTGATTTTTGAAGTTTTATTCAGACCTATTTTTGAAGTTTTATTCAGAATGTTTGTTTTTGAGTTTGACTGAATAAACACAATCAAACAAACATCCTTTTTTACTGTATCTGGATATGGAATGATATCCAGATCTTCTTTTTAATTTGATATTGTTGAGCCCCCGTAAGTCGTGTTGCAGCTGTTATCAACAAGCCAGTAGATTTTTTCTGGTCCATAGCTTCCTAGTGTTTAGCTACTTTGCTAGTTGGGTGAAAGTAAAATAGTTTTTCCAAGTTCTTATGGCTTTTGTAGCTGTGAGTTAGAACCTAAGATTGTGATTTTATTTTTGATACAGGTACTTATTTACTTGTTGTAACCTCTCGAAAAGATGTTGGTACTCATCTTGGTTTCCCTGTTTTCCGAGTGATGTCTATGAAGTTCATTGCATGCAATGATAATTCTAGAAATTCAACTTATCAAGAGGTAAAAGTATAGTGATACTTCATCCCTTTTTATTTTTAATTAATGAAAATGTCTTCTACTTTCTCTTTCGATAAATAAATAAATAAATAATAGAGGTAAAAGTAATTTCCTTGGTGTTAAATGTCTGTAGATTTATAGCTCACAGTTGTACTACCTTTCAAAATGAAAAGCAAGAAAAAAATGAATACTAGGTTTATCCTGTATTCCCTGAAAAGATTAAATAATTTTATCATGATTTAATGAATGATTTTGTGCAGAAAAGAGATGAAGCTTATTTTATGAGTTTGTTGAAAACTGTTGAATCAACTCCAGGGTTATACTATTCATATGAGACAGATCTTACATTGAAGTAAGTTCTTTTATTTTCTGATGTTAAATTAGACATGATACCTGAACTGTTGCTGTATTATAATTGTAATGTGAAGGCTTTGACTTATTTTTTAATTCTATGTCATTGGAAACTGATGCCTGCAATTTGATGATGTTTTGCCAGCTTACAAAGAATGTGCAAACTAGCGGAGGGAAGGGCCAGCAAACCACTTTGGAAGCAGGTCTGTTCATATTTACTTTCTAACAAACGAAAAAGATAGCAAAATTATAGTTTTGTAATTTCCAACTATCAGTGAATTCTTATTTTCTTTGAGAAGCAAAAAAGTCAAAATTTCTGGGACAGATATAGAATTACGCATCTAGAAGAGCAGAAAGGATTTAAATACAATTGTTGTAGTTTTGCCACTATTTTAGAAGTCTTGCTTATTCTCGTAGCTTGCTGGTAGTTTTCTTTGGGGTTCATTGTTTTCTAAAGCAAGAATTCCACTTATTAGGGAGAAGATTTCGTTTGATTTTGCTAGGTTTAGTTATAGAATGTTTTAGTTTTCTTTTTGTATTTTTTCTGTTCTTTATTCTCAATACAGTATTTACTGGTGCAGTATTTCAATACTGATGCAACCTGCATCAATTGAATTAAGCATAAAGTTCCTATGGTTCATGATATTCTATGTAAAATGACGATGAACAGATTTTATTAGTAAATACATCATGATCTCTAGTTGCTGCTAACTCGAATGTGGCGTGGAGTTCTTAAGCTAAACAGTGTATTGGCTCTTGTGAAATTTCTCATGTATTGACCACCAAACAGGATCAATTTATTATCATGGGAGGTTGGGCTTATTTAAATTCCAAAATTTTCTAGTGTTTAAGATTTGTTTTTCATGATGGTTTTAACGTTGGTTGCATGTGATTTGGGACAAGCATGCTAAACAATTGTCTTATTGAGTCCGCGATAAGCTATATACCTAAGTTTTCTCAGTTATCGTTATGCTTACATTTTAATATTTTATGATTGTAATCACAGTTTGTTTACATATTATTTTCGTCTTTGAGGGGCTTAAGTTCTGTTGAAATTTCAGGCAGATCCTCGATTTGTTTGGAATAGAAATTTGTTGGAAGAACTCATTGAGTGCAAGGTTAGAATTGAATTTCAGTGTAAGATGATGTAAATCTTCAAGATAGAATCAACCTAAATGTGCTTTAATTTCAATATGCCATTCTTTCTGCTTGTTGCAGCTTGACGTGTTCATTATGCCGTTGGTACAAGGAAGTATCCTTACTCCTATGGCCTATTGATAAACATAGGAAATGAATGTCCTGTGCATCTTTAGTTGTTGTGAAATATTTACTCTATGTTTTCAATTAACCCAGCATAAGGTTTTCAGACTCTAGAAGTCACACTCAAAGACTCTCAGGCTAAGATTACTTTAATCTCAAGGAGATGCACACGTCGTCTAGGTATATTGATGATATGTGATGATGAATATTTTCGTTTCCTTGATGAAAAAAAAATGCGACCTGTTTAACTGGAATTTGATGCTTTGAAAACATTAGGAACAAGAATGTGGAGAAGAGGAGCCAACCTTGATGGGGACACTGCTAATTTTATTGAGACTGAGCAGATTGTAGAGTTCAAAGGCCTCAGGTCCTCATTCTTGCAGGTAATAATGCATACATTATTTTTAATTTGACTTGCACGCTTTTACTTAATGTGTTGTAAGTTTGACATGCATTATAAATATGATCGTGCTTTCTTTTTCATGCATGAGATGTTATTTGTGTCAGGTTCGAGGTTCAATTCCTCTTCTTTGGGAGCAAATTGTGGATTTGAGCTATAAACCTCAAATTAGAATTCTTAATCATGAAGAAACAGTATGTGAAATTCTCACTCTTTTCTTGTTTTATATTTTTTCTTAATACTTAATGATGATGATGATAATAATAACAATAAGAATAATTAATCTTTTTTATTATTATTATTATTATTATTATTATTATTATTATTATGATTGTTACTACTACTTTTATCATCATCATCATCATTGTCATATTGATTATTATGATTATTGTCTAACTGCTTTGAGATGATTCCTTCCTGGCTAGCCAAAAGTTGTGGAGCGTCATTTTCGTGATTTGTCACAAAGGTATGGGGAGATTGTGGCCGTGGACCTCACTGATAAAGTAAGGAGGTTATATTTTTAATTTGATAATTTTGGTTTAATTGTTTATTTTAGAGCAAGTTAAGACCTTGATTCCAGTTTTTACATAATTTGTTTGTGTACCTATCATGGAAACATTAACTGAAGTCCAGGACGGACGAATTCAAAATATCCAGTATATCTTATGTGCTTGATGTTGCTATTTGATCTTTCTAGATGAGGAACTCTCAAGTAAATGCGTTTTTACTCAGGATCAGCACTAAATCTACCTTTTCAAACTAACTGTGGTTGGATTTGTTTTGTTTGTTTGGAGAATTTATTTTCGATGGAGGATGGTGTATTGATTAAAGAAATGAGAGCCACCATAGATTCTACAAGTTGTGACACTCATAGACACCTTTGAAATGGATGTTTCTTAATCAATATCCCTTTGATGAATTTTCCTTTCTTTTTTCACTTTTAGCATGAAGGTTGGAAGAAAGCTAGAGTAAAGGTGTGTGCACCAGTAGGGCCTGCGTGGTTTTTACGTTAATTTTAAACCAACTGGTACTATAAGATTATAGGAAGTGTCACCTAAAACCAACTTGACCGTTGTATAATATAAATAATAACACATCTATAAAACTGTAAGCCCAGGTTGCTTGGGTGATTGGCTGTCTTAAATCCAACTAGATGATTTCTTTTTTTTTTTAACTTTTTTAAATTCTTTAAATGCAAAGAAGAAGATTTATAGAGTGAGCAAGGGCATGGAGATGGGCCCCACACCTTCCCAACTGCCCATCAACCTCTTGTTAAAGCAAAAAATCTTTTATCAGGTTGGTTGGGGGTTTGTTGGTCACTTGGTTGTGTGTAGGATGCTCACTAGCAAAACCAGCATTGTCTTCGTACCACAGTATGGTTGCCGCTTCTGATCATCAGTCTCGTGCTATCCATGACAGGTCTAACTAATTGTCTATCTTTATTGCTCATAGGTTTTGAGGATCCATGCAGGTAAGATAAAGGTTGACACCCTGACAAATTAAGGTAAAACATGAAAGACTTTCGAGAGAGAATTCAATATAGGAACAGGCACAGCTAATTTCTATCTCATTTTAAGATTCCAAGAGGGATGGCCAGGGACATTGAGAAGAAGATGAAAATCTTTATATGGGGAGGGAAGGGGGATAAAGCAACCAAAAGCTTAATGAAATCTCTAGCCTTTATGTACATGAAATCCTCTTTGGGAAGAAGGAGGCATTGTAAAGGGAGGAAGACTCACGTATAGGGGACTCTGGAAATTTATTCTGTCTTTGGTGGATACAACATGCAGTCATATTTGACCTGAGATTGGTAATGGAGAAACTCTGTTTACGGGATGAACAGAGTGCTTGGAGAAAGGCCTTTGGCACAAGGATTTCCAACTCTGTTCAGGCTGTCCCAAGGACACAGCAAACCTATCACACATTTTATCAATTCTCAGATCAATGACAGTCCTTGGAATCTTCACTTCTCTAGATCCTTAAACATCAGAAAACAATAGGAGTTACCCACATTGATCACACTTCTTGAACAGATACAACTCTCAAATAACCGGGTAAAATTAGATGGTTTCTTGAGCCTACGGGGTACTTCTCATGCAAATCCTACCTCAGCTTCCTAGTATCCCAGTCCATCCATACCAATTACCCAATTCATCTGGTGGCAAATATCTGGAAACTGAAAATTCCATCAAAGGTCAAAGTTTTTGGCTGGCTAGTGACACATAGGAGGATCAACACCATGGAGATGATCGAACGAAGATCCGCTCACACCCATTTATCTCCTCATTGCTGCACATAATGTTTTGTAGATGATGAGACTATCAAACGCATATTTGTTCAGTGCGCAACAGTCAAACTCTTATAGGAAAAGTGGAAGGTCCTCTGGAGGGAGATTCACACTCCCAAGGTCTATTGACAGATGTATGTTCCCTTCCAGCTGTCGGATATCTTCTTCTCTTTTGAGGGAGATTAATAACATGGCAACTATGACAATACCGTGGCATATATGGCTAGAAAGGAACAGCTGCATCTTCAATGGAAAAAAGTCACAATGTCGTTTACCTATGGGAGAATATAAGATTAGCAGCAACCTTGTGGGTATTTGCTGTGGATATAGTTCAAGGACCTACAATTTTGGACTGGTTTATGAGCTGGGAGTGAGAGCTGCCTCTATGAGATATAGATAGTATTCCCGAGATAGTTTTCATACACACTAATGTATTACTACCGGATTTTTAAATTTCTCAGTTACTAATAAATAATATTCCTTGTTTCTTCTCAAAAAAAAAAAAAAAAAGAGGAATCATGGTTTCTGAACTATAATTTGATGCAGATTTGATAATGTGTCTTGCCACCCTCACGTGTTTCTATTGAGTTAAAGCATCTAATACATCCACCATGCATGCAACTAAAACTTGTGATTTCAGTTGATTCATCTTTTTGGATGGTCGACTATGTTTTCCTTCCCATCTCTCAGGGTTAGATATGCTATGTGGAATTGTTTAGGTTCATAATGCAGCCTTATTAGGAACATTAGTCTGGCTTGCTTCTGTACTGGTTCTGGTTTTGAATCTCTTGAACTTATGGAGATTCTGAAGTTCTTGGAGGTCTGCAAATGTAATAGATCTATAATTAATTGAATTACGCAACTGTAAAGCTGTTGAACTGTAAAGAATTGTTCTTTCTTTTTTCCTTTTTTTTTTAATTAATTCCATTCACGAAGATAAACTCTAAAACAGCCTTGTGTTTCTTACAAAATTTATTGAAGGGTTAGATTTATTTCTTCTCTGCTTGTAATTCTTTTTGTCTTACTACTGTAGCATGGTGATGAGGGTCAATTGAGCATGGCATACGGAGTTGAAATGCAAAATCTTCCACATATCAGGTGATTTTCTTATCTAGTAACGCATGCACATAATCTGTGATTCTTTGTTTCTTATGCATTTGTGTTATTTTCCCTTTCAATTATATACTTCGTACGTACATTGGGTTAGCCAGTTGAGTTACTGTTATCTGGAAAGTTTCATGTGTTGTCTTTTTTTCTATTCTTTTCTTTTTTTTTTCTTTTTTTTTTTTTGTAACAATTTAATGAGGCAGTTCAAGAGAGAGAATTCCTGAATCCACCTTGACCAGTCCTAGTGCCTAGTCGGCCGCTGGATAATTTGCAGCTTAGACCTCTCATGGATTGGAACGAATTTGTTGTTTCATCAGAGGGAACATCTCTAGGATAGACATGCAAGGAAATTAGCTTGGTTGGGTATCTAATGGAGAAAGTTTGTACTGATCGAGTTATAAGAGAGAACTCACTCTCACCTCTTGTCCATGGATCTGATAACTCTTATCCTGTAACCTGGCTCTTTTATGATTGCTTCTGCTACTAGAAATGATTCTTGCTTTTCCATAAATGTCTATTGGTCGCTGGTGGTAACCCAGTATTTTGCAGTTTCCATCTAATCTAGTTCGAAATTTATACTATAACAGCAATAACTTGGGCACCAAAATAATCAATTTAGAGCTGCATTGGGCGTTCCATCCCACGTGTGCTCCGTTTGTGGCTGACTCCCTCATTGCACTTCTGTGAAACTGGTTTTAGTAATTTAAGTGATAGATAAGTTGCTGTGCTATGGAAAAGGTGTGTTTATACATACATATATATATATATATGGAAAAGAACTAATACAATCCAAAGCAAATCCAAGCTTAGATGAAGAGACCCATGTGACAAACAGATTGATGGACCTCTCCCAAATTCCATCCAAAAAAGATCAGGCAATTCTTGGGGGCTTGGGCCAATAATTGGCGTTGTATTTTACAGTCACTGTAAGCTCAGTGCTTGTACTCTTGCAGGATACCTCATCTGGCATTTCTTCAGTTTATGTATTTATATATATTATTTCCTTTCAAAAAAAAAAAAAGTGCAAATGAGAACGGACCAAATGTATAACACCAACAGCCTACTAATTTTAAATACAGTTCCCCAATTCCTGGACCAACTTGTAATTGAAATACCTTTTCCCATTGCTGAACCATAAACTCATGTTGAAGCAGTTAGCTTAATATTATCCCACAGCTTCTCATGCAAGCTGTGAGTCTTTGAACACCCTTTTATTCCTTTCCAGGCCACAATGCCCTCAAGCTGGCATAGAAAGCTATAAGATCAATATTTTTATCCTTCTGAACATATTGGGGATATGAGATACCGATAGTCCCTCCTTGATATTGTTTGGAGAGAGATAACACCTGCCCGAGAAATACAATTATCTGCTCCACATCCCTCCAGAGAAACAATGTATGAAAAGTAAGTTCTGCACTCTCCCCATCCCTCAAACCAAATGAGGCAGCAATGATGAGAAATGCATCTATTAGGCAATTTTTTCTGTGACACATAAATGAGTTGATACACTTACAAGCAAGGAGCCAGGTAAAGACCCTAACCGTGGGAAAAAACATTGCATAACAGGAAGGGGGAGACCTAGGATGTTGAAGATCACTTGCCCAATGATTTGGGAAAGGGAAAAGGGTTGGAAAGAGGGTGAGTCACAAAGAAAATAAAAGAAGGATTTAATGGAGAAGACATTCTTTAGATTTAAAAGCCAACAAAGACTGTCCATGGCATCCATTAACCTTACTAATTCTAAGTCAATCAAAGTAAGGGCAATCTCACTACATTCCGTAGAAGTTAATTCCCTGAGAAAATGGAAGTTTGATGAGGTGGGAAAGATGGAGAGGGAGAAGGTATTTAAAAAAAAAAAAAAAGTGGTAGATTATCATGTTTTTGGCCATAGACAAATGGTAAAGGTGAGGGTAGAATTGAGCCAGCAAGGGATCTGTTCACTAAGCAGCTTCCACAAGCTAAACATGGGCCTATTCCCAACTTGCTGCCAACACTGATCAATAAATCAAGGAACCAAGGAAGAAATGAACTTTCAAGGACTTCGAAAAGTGACCCCATCTTGAGAAATCCGAACAACACCCCCAAGACACTACACTTCTCTCGTACTTATTGGTTGATCAGACTGGCGTACAATGACTTTGGTTCCAAGGCTAACCTATAAAATCATTTCCCATATAGAGAAATGTTCCTAAGCCAAATATTTCCAATCTCTAGACCACCTTCCTAATTGGTTTTTGCACCTATTCTCAATTAACAAGAGAAGAAAGCTTTAAGCAAGCCTTAAGAAGGTAACTTTGAGGCTTAAGCCCTAAGGAGATTTTCAATAAAATTGAGATGAGGCAAGCCGCAAGGCATAAGCTTCAATAAATTTTTAAGACAATGTGGCAGCAAAACCTTGGAGTTGTCCACTGAATAGAATCACCTCACTCCCTCACTTTCACCCTTACTGAACAAAAGTCTTTAACCTTGTATTGTTTTTCAAATGCCACTTTGCACTAAAATCAGTATTGTGTCTATCAAAATATACAAGAACGTTGGTCTACCTAGAGCATTCAAAATATTGCCGCGACCCAAAGAGGTTCAATATTCCCCTGTAGTTACACAAAGAGGTTCAGTGACCACCACTAACTCGCGAGACATCCTTGTTCACACCTCTCTTGGGATAGAAATTGTCTTTTTTATGGAATAGAGAGAAAGATATCTCTGTATTATTCAAAGCAACAAAAACCTTTCTTAGTGCCCTCCTAAAAATCAACCACCCATCACTTGATGCTATCATTAATAATGATAATGGCCTTTGCAAAGCCCTTAGCCACGTTGCAAGTAGAAATGAAACTGCTCCCTGCTATCCCTAATGTCCTCTTTTTGACACCCAATAGCCCGGTCCCCGATCTCCATAGCACTAAGCCACTCCACCGCTCCTTCCCTAATAGAAGCTTGAAAGTCCTTTAGTTGATAAACTCCACTATACCTAGCGTCTTACAGTCCACTGTCAGTTTTAGCAAGAATTACTTGGACCCAAATTTTAGGCGCTAAGAACCCATTTTCTTCATTTCTATCAGATGGTTCCTGAACACTATGGGGTATGAAAATTTTGCTTGGTTGAATCTTTCAAGCATGAAGACTATGATGATGACTCCATACCAAGAATGGTGGATATGGAGTTGGCTAGTTCGACACATCCAAATAGACTTTTGAAAAAGGTATGATGTGAAATGCATAAATCTAAAAAGGTTTTAGCTATGATGAGCAAAAGCCTTGGGTACAAATGGTTTCACGTTGACCTTTTTTCCAAAAGGCATGGTAGTTGGTTCAAGGAGAAGTCATAAGCATTATGCAAGAGTTCTATAATAGAGGAGTTATAAACAATATGGTTAATGAGACAAGCATTTCTCTTGTTCCAATTTCAAAGAAAGGTGATGCTAGGAGCTTGAAGGACTTTAGAGCTATAAGTTTGATGACAAGGCTCTATAAAATGATCTCAAGGGTTCTTTCTATGAGACTAAGAAAGTTTCTCCATATGGTTTTGGATGAGGCACAAGCAACATTTATAGAAGAGAAGCAAATTTTAGATGCAATTTTTGTGGCAATTGAAGATTACCACATGGGGGTTAAGGTAGATGTAGTTTAAGGCAGACATTACTAAGGCTTACAATTCAATTGATTGGGGTTTCCTCAAATATGTTATATAGTTGAAAGGTTTTAGGGAGAGGTGGATTTGTAGAAGATGGGATGCATAAGTTCAATGAAATATCGAATGATGTGATCAATGACCAGTCTAAAGGGAAGTTTGCCTCAAGGCAAAAATTGAGCCAAGGTGATTCTTTATCCCCTCTCCTCTTCACATTAGTGGGAGATGGATTGGCAAGACTCATGAGAAAGACACAACAAAAGAAATCGATTAGAGGATTCAAGATTGGGAAGGAAAAGTCTGAGGTAGCTCTATTGCAATCCATTGACAATACTCATTTTCTTATTAGAAAAATATGAGGGGAATGTGAGGAGTGCTTTGTCCGTGCTACACAGTTTTGAGGAGATCTTAGGACTTAATGTTAACATAATAAATGTTGGTTTGCAGGGTTAAATGTGGAGGAGGTGGTGATGTTAGGTCCGGCTAATGGGGTGGAGTGTGAAGTTGGAATGTGGCCAATGAAGTATTTGGGAATGCCTTCGTGTGGACCTGATCATCAACACTATTTGAGGTGCATGGAGGGATGGAGATCAACCTTTCTCTCAAAGGGTGGTAGATTGGGACTCATCAAAGCAATTTTATTAGTAATTCCAACATTTTTTTCCTTGTTCCAAATACCAAAAGACTAGCTAGGATAATCAAGAGTTAAATGAAGAACTTCTTTTGGGGTGGCTCAACGAAGAGCTCTTCTTTAAGGATCATGGTCAGTTGGGGAGTGATCTGGTGATTGGTGGAGAATGGAGGCCTTGAGCTAGGTGATTTAGTGATGAAGAACACAACACTATGTTTGGATGATTCAGTGATGAACACAACACTGTGGGAAATGATTATGGCTGTTTTGATAGCAAGAAAACTTTGTGGGCTAGAGTGATTGCCAGCGGAAATGGCAAAGGTTGTGCTGGGGAATGAGGTGGGCTTAAGAGGAGGGGGCAGATTCACATAGCGAGGGCCTTGGAAATTCATTGCTTCATTGACATCTACTTTAGGCACTTTCATTCAACTTGTGGTGGGTAATTGGGTACGTATTCCATTTTTTGGGAAGATACATGGATTGAAGAAACTCAATGGAACATTCATTCCCAAACCTTCTTTGACTTTCCACGCGGCATTCCAAACCCATTTCACATTTTGTCTCTTTACATTTTTACCAATTTCACTTGGGACTTTCACTAGAGCCCTGACTATAAGAGAGAGAAAAAAAAAAAAAAAGATAGCCAACTGTTTATCACTTGTAAATCGGTTTAGATTAGGAGCAACGAGGACATATACAAATTGATGCTTTACCCTATGGTCATTTTCTTGTAGATCATTGCTTGAAATTACCACCAAATTCAAACTGCCCACATAACCAGTTATTATCAATAGTATGGAAAAGGCACATCCCATCTAAAGTTAGAGTATTTGGCTCTGGCCGAATTCATGTTCTTCCATGGTCTCTAGGCAAGATTCATATGGATAGGTGGGGGGAATTTTCAAGTAGCTGTGCCATCATCTATCAACGAGTGTTTGCTTATTCCTGATAGGACCATAAGAAGCAATTTGGAATTGAAGTGTCTATTGTAGCAATCCTTCCTACATTGTGGCTGATACAGCTAGAAAGGAATCATAGATTTTTTCATTTTTTATTTTTTGGATTGCAAGATGGAGCTTCTTCTTTTGTGGGAGGACATTAGAAGACTGAATAGCACTTGGGCTTTGGTGGCAGGAACTGTGGAGGGGCCATCTATTTCAGATTGGTTCCTAAATTGGGGTGGGTGCCTGTATAGCTTGTAACGCATTGTTGCTGGGGGTGTTTTAATATTGTGCAATGTCTGGTCTGACTTTAGATATATTTGCCGATCAATCATTGCCTGGTCGTTAGACATTTTAGATATTCTATGAAATATATTTGTTTCTTCTCAAAAAATACACAAACCTGAAAAGAGCAAAGTTTTTGTCGAATCATCACAAGATTCATTATTATGTAGTATTTGTAAAAAAGGAGTAATTGATGCAGGATATGTGTTCTCTTCGGTCAAATGCACTTGAGTAATGCTTGCTCGTGCTTTTAGCCCTTTCCTTCACATTTTCTAGCGCATTAAGGACATTCCTATCGGCATCCAAGTTATTGTGATATGAAAAGAGTCAATATCTTTTGTACTTGGTGCAAGTTTCTTTCTTGATCTTGAGAAGCATGTTGAAAAAGGGCTTATTATATGTGCATGCACTTCATTTATGCTTTCTGTTGTTCAATGTCAGGCACTCCTCTCTTTATGACGTTGTATCTTATTACTTCATCTTAAGCCACATCTAACTTAAGTATGTGTATGTGTTGATGTCTCACAGATATGTGCCTTTTGACTTCCATCGATGTTGTGGCAATTCAAATTTTGATAACCTTAAACTTCTGAATGATCAAATATCTGATGAAATTGAAATACAAGGGTAATCACATTAGACACTTTACCAGTTCTACACAGTTTGTGAAAGAACAAATATGTCCCAGCTATACTGTTACCAGTAATACTATCTTAATTTGTTACCTCTTCCAGCTGAGCAGATATTTTCTTGTGGATTCT
>JAJIYU010014300.1:0-13324 GCA_030144865.1 Tinospora cordifolia
GGGGAAAGTAAGTGGTGGAAGCCAAGGCATCAAATATCAATTGGAAAAAAAACGAGGGCAATAGGGAAAATGAGCTTTTTCCGAAATATGATATACCTATAAAATTTATAATAATGCTTGCATTTGCCATTTGAAGTAATATAGAAAATATTCACGATAGACTCCTATTTTTATTAATCTTATTAGTGGTTTTAAATTTTTAATATTAACATATAAATGCTTCATCTTAATTTCAAAAGGGTGAACTAGGTCCATAGCACTACCACCATAAAGGCATAATGATTACAGAATGATGTATTGCCATGAGAATGAGAAAAAAAAATTAGAAATTATTAACAGCATAATAACCTACCATGCCGATGCTTTGTAATGCCATAAGAATGGATTCCTTCGGCAATTTCTGTGTATAGATTTGCTTCCTTGGCTCCACGTCCTACGAGATACCCTCAATAACAAAGTCAGAAGCCTTAAGAATATAATCAAAGAAAAGGGGAAAAAAAGGGATACTACTGCTGACCTGCGCCACTGACACCAGATTTTGCATCAATAATAATATTTTCAAGTTCAATGAGATTAGCCTGCAAGACAGGGCTGAATCACTTAAATGCATTTTATCATTGGTATGCTATATTTTAAATATAAAGGTATTTGCATCTCAGGTTTAACCCCCCCCACCAAAAAAAAAAAAAAAAAAAAAAAGGGAATTGCATAGGAACTATCTGTGTTACCTGAACTCTTTATTTCAGCTTCATGCATCCATGTTTGACACTCCATTATAGGACATAGGTATAGGATATGTGTCCAATGATTTTTAAAATATTAAACAAATTCTCTAATAGAAAGAAGAGAAAGCATTAAAGAAAATAATAACTAATAGTGTAAATTCACTTAAGTGGGACAAGAAAATGTATAATAAATGAGTTAAAATAAGAAAAAAAAAAAAAAAAAACAACACACATAAACTAGCTTAGTCCCTACACCCAAAATTTAAAAGTGAACCAGACCTTCAGATATACCCATGTCCGACACACAAACCCAAGTCAAGGTAACATAGTGAATTATTCAACAGTGACAAATCAGGGGAACCGATGAGAGTCAAAGATATTGATAGGAAGGTGATGTTTGCTTCGATCTGCTCTATATGGCACGAATGCAGCTGCAAGGTATTAGACTGCTTCTAGGATAGCTTTGCTTGTTTTGGATGATGCTCATTTTTCAGCATATAATTGTTTTGTCTGTTATAGGTTCAGTGGAGTTCCAACTTTCAGATTGGTTTCGGAAGCTAAATCTTGTCCGTAGTCTCGAAGTTCCTTGGTCCTTGGTGTTTTGATACAGTGGAATACCTCTAGTACTCCCTCCCAGGGCTTTGTTTCTGATGTTACTAGTCCTGTTTATTAATTCCATATTTTGTTTCCTTTTGAAAAAACAAAATAATTAATCAACCATTAAGTAGTGGACTTGCATTAAATTTTTAGGCAAGTCTATTTCTTTGGCAATGATGTTCAAACCTTGATATAGGAATCAAAGAATATTTAAAGGCATTCCAACTTAAAAGTTAACCTCAGAGTTTCCCATAATTTCTTTTTTTTTTTTTTTTTTTTTGACAAATGATCCAGTTGTAAAATGTTCAAAATGCTAGCCAAATTCTTTGTAATTAGATAAAGCACAAGAACCACATAGTCAAAGCGATACCCCAAGGTTTGCACAATTTTAGATATAGTTATATAGTCCCAGCGATGGTAGGAGGCCCATGCGTCAAGTACGCCCTTTTCTTTGCTTTACAGAGTATAGATATATAAAATATTTTAGTGCTTCTGAAGCAAAACTTCAGCTTAAAAAAACCATCCTTAAATGTATTTATAAAGAGGAAAGCATCCAATTATGGGGAGCATGTACAAAAGCACATCTTAGTTATCTCAAACTAACTCCTTGTTTCTCATCATTTTTTTAAGAGTTTTTCAAATTATTTTTCACTACCTAAAAACAAAAAAGCTAAACAAAGTTTCTCAATAACAAGCTAACCAATCAATCCATTTCATTAATGCAATTCTTGATTACTTTGTTGCCATGAGGAAACTTAATACATATGTTTCATATTTTATTTCCAAATAAATTCAGAGCCATAATTACAAAAGTTTTAAATCAACTACTTGTGCTTAGCATTTATAACAAAAAACCTATGAGGAGACTAAGCCGTATTTGGCACAACAGCACCAGTACTACAGGTTACAAAGTATTAACCAACAACGCTGGATATCATTTCAAAGCATAGTGCAAAATAATTAAAAGAAATGGATTAAATATCAGATAAAAAATTTCTTGCAATTAGTACATAAAATGATAAATATCAGATAAAACAGACCAAAAACAAACCTTTAATAAAGGAACAAGGGGAATTTGTATAGACGTGGGGTAACAACCAGGATTAGCAACTAGGCGTGCATTACGAATTATTTCTCTAGAAATTTCTGTCAATCCATAAATGGCTTCTTTCTGGAAAAATAGAGAGATTCATCACCAAGCAGGCAAAAACAGAAAGGAACACATAACCTGAAGATTGTAAATGACCTCATAAACCCTTTTCAAGCATAAAAATGTGTTTCAAGCTTCTAGAAATTAGAAACATTATATATATGCCATACAGAAAGAAAAAACATATCATTCTTGCATCAAAAATAATTAAAAATCAAAATCACCTGCAATTCAGGTGCTCTGTGAGGCTGACCATACCATTCCTCATACTCTGTGATGTTCCGCAACCTGAAGTCCTACAGAGGCGTCTGATTTTACTTTCATTTCCATAATCTTAGCGTATCAGCATTATCCAGTTTTTAGCAAAGCATGTAATTTTAAAATGGAGCAAAGAATGAAAGCATACTGCAGAAAGATCAACAATCTTTAGTCCCTTGGGTAGGCCTTTGATGATTTCCTAAAGCAAACAAGATATCAACAAGTCTTACACTTAATAGAACCAACGAGAGTAAGAAATGATATTTCAAGCACTGCTCTTTGAGATAGAAATCTACCTGTGTAGTTCCATGAGGCAAACAACAAAACACAGCATCCACATTAGAAAAATCTGCGTCTTTGATAGCCACCAAATCAGGTAAGTCCTGCAAAAAGAAAACAGGAGAAAAGGAACTATAAATCCAGTTACAGTCAGTCAGTCAGCAATACGTTTTGAGAATTAATCCAATAGATTGTTCATATAGTAAAGATTTTGTCAGATCACTGTCTTGACCATTCAAATGAACAAGTGATAGATGATGGATATATGTTTTAAAATCGGGACTGTGGAAATGTTTCTAATAACAAGTTCTGTTTGTGATGAGTTTTCGCTGATACTCTTCAAAAATATATTTAAGTTCTGGTATAAGTGGCTTCAATTTGTCCAAAGCAATTCATTTAAGATAGTTAGGTTGTGTTTCATTCATGACCCAAAAACTAGAATACAGCCGCAATGTGTAAACTCAAAAAACAACATTTTGTCATTTCCAGAAAAGTGCATGTTTTCTTTATAAACTATTTCCAGGTTTCAAGTTTCAACCAATCAAACACACTTCCTATATTTCCAAATTTCTAGATACCAAAATCTGTATCCAGATCATAAAGTAAAATGCTGCCTAAATGTCCAAATCTTTTACACAAGGCTTCCGGCTCTTGTCAACATTATCTTTATTTCTATATTATTTGACAACTCTGCTTTTAATATATGCAATATAATTCCGAAACGGAATATAGTATTTTCATTTATGCTTAGCCTTGCAATCTGTCCACTCTTCCTACATTTCCATATCACTAAATATTACTTATAGACTCTCTATTCTAAGTAGATACAACACGAAGGCAGACCCATTCCATCAAAAGTAAATTTTTAACGATTGATGTCCCAGAAGGTGCTGAAGAATCAATTAAGGGAAGACAACTTGAAGCAAGTGGCAACATTCACTACCCCTAAGTCATTTCATTTATTGAGCTAAACTTCACCACCCACCACTAGCACAGGCGCAAAAACACATTGTTTCATTTCAAGTAACTACATTTTATCTTGTTTGCTTTTGAGGTTCATTTCTTTTTTTGGGTTTCTCAATGGTCATCTTGGCAATATCATCCCAAATTTTATTTTATCTTTTCTATTGCAATTTCTCTGTTTCCATATGATTATTTCCTAACTTTCCAAAATATATATCATGTAGAGAACCTCAAGTTATGGAAAAGATTTAGGAAACAAGAAAGAAGTATAAACTTCAAATTGCACAAACTTGAGTAAGACCTTGGTGGCAATTATTCAAAGCAAAAATTCTAATTCACTATAAGTAGGTTTTCAAATGAAGATGGTGATGGTAGTAGTAGAATAGTAGAAAAGGTTGGGTTCAATAGTTGTGTCACATGGAGCTTCAATTGACCTAGGGGCTTGTGTCTTATCCATGCATCAATTTTTGCCAGATCCAATATTTTGGAAACCATCCAAGCAGTTAACAATCTTGTAAACAGTATACTAGAAGTTAAATGGAATCAATTCACCTATTGCCATTGCCAATACCATCAAAATCCAATTTACTTCTTCTTTAGTTCAAGCAAGATATTATAACCTAAATCCACACTGTAGCCCTTTAATGGCGTTGATGCGCATGGAGGTTTGGAGGAAATGTAATCTTAACAATCAATATTTTAAAACAATGACGACAACAACAACAATAATAATAATAATACGTATGAATGACATGGGCCCAACGTGAAAGAAAGGAGAAAGGAAAATATATATTGGTTAAGGTGGGGCCACTAATAAAGTATTAAAAAAAAAAAAAGAAAGAAGTGGTGGTTTTTAGAAACAAAATTTTCATGATCACGCCATTAGTATGTAGTAACTTGTTTATTTAAATATGTAATTAGTTTAGGTTTTTTCATATTAAATTTGATTTTCAACTAATTTTTTTATTTATTCATAGAGGAAAGTTTGGTGATTTGAAATGTCTTTATTATTTAAATTCTGAAATATTAAATCGGCATATACTTTTCATAGTAGAAAATTCATGAGATGTAAATAATTCAAATAAAGTAATAAATAAATAAATTCTAGATATAGATTTTTGGAAATAATTTCAAATTGTCACACTTGGTTTTAGGTTAGAATTTAGAAATAATTGCAAAGGCTACAAAAAGGCCATTGAAGCATGATTGAGGCATAGAGGTGAATAGAGTTTTATCCTCCCACTGCATACATATCATCATAAATAAGTAAAACTGTTTTTCATGTCTGTGGATTGATTTGTGAAACATTATGCACATTTTTTCTTTTACAAAATACCTGAATGTTAAATGTCGTTGTTTTATTGCTTAAAATATTACATGTTTAATAAAGAAATTTAAACGGAACAACGAAGGAATTTTTTTTGAATCAATTCTAAGGATCAATAACCATGAGTTAACGTATGGAATATTCCCAGGTAAAGGCCTTGCCTTAGATGATCATATATTCCACGAAAGACTATAGAGTAGTTTAAGATATAGTAGACATGAGGTCGATTGTATCAAGCCATTACGCATTGATATCGACATTTTTGGTTTAGTGTAGTATTTGAAATTGAACTATGTAGGTCCAAGAAGTGACTTCTCCATGGGTATGAATTCATTTTGAGATTAAATAATTATTTAGATTCATACAATTCTTTTACTTGCATTGTTGCATATTTAGCACACAATTTATTATTTCATGCATCATTTTAAAAAAAAATTTAACAGTGCATTATTTTAAATAATTGATGAGAATTTGATGGTAGTATCCAAAATCATCTCACTAGACTTTTTAGCTCACGCCAACTTTTCACATCTTTAAGTTCATCTAGTGCACAAGAGAAGGGAAAGGGAGTCTCATGTTGATAAGTTTGCTCACTTGTTTATGAGTGTTAGTCAACAGTACATAGATACAAGACTAGTAGTAGCAATTTTAAAGTTTGATTTGTCTTTTTTTTTCCTGAAAAAGAAACTATAAGAGTGATATATTAATAACCTGAAAAGGCCCTGCTAGATGAGATATCTAGACAAGGAAACTGAAAAATTTTTCATTTATTATGTATGAGATTTATAAGGATCAGTTAAACCCATTACTTATTTATATATTTTATTCATCTTTGGTGTGACCTATGGTATTTAGGAGTTGGTTGGTACATTTAATGTACAAGTTCTGTATGATAAGGTTAATAGCCCTCAATGTTGAAGTGCTAAGCCAAGCGACCTGCCTCTTCGAGTATGCAGGCAGGGAGGTTGTCACAATAATAAATTTAATTTAGGTTTGTCATATAATTCTGTTGTATTTTTTTTTCTTCTTTCCACAATTGCTTTTTTTCAACTAGCCCATCTTTCTATTTCTATGTTTTCTTTTTTTCAACTAACCAACCTTTCCTACCTTCCTTCACTCCAATAACATTAAATGTCTTTATTAAAAATTTGGAAAAGTTATATAGAAGATGAAAAGATTAAACATACAGTAGATTGTTATGACACTAGTTCAAATTCCAACAAAAAAATGGTAGTAGCTCCAAAAACCCAAAAAATAATAATAATAATAATAAAACAAAGAGCAACAAGTAGTCCATCTCTCCCATCCAAAACAAAGTTTACCTGCTTGATCAAATGTGGGAATACTGATCCAATTGTTTGGCCTGCTTTTCTGTCAGCAGTCATCAAAGTTATGTCAAAGCAAGGATGGTTTGCCACGAGACGTACTATCTGTCAAATAATTAGTCAGAATAAGAAAATACACCAGAACATTCAAAATCATGTCATATTTATGCCAGACTATACCAATTTTCATTTGTCATCACTTGCCATGGTCCAATAATGAGAAAAGGAAGATTTTGAAATATTAATATAAAGTGCAGGCAGATGAGAGAAGATAAAGTGCCACAATAAGATCAAATATACTAGTTAACATATTATTTTGGCCTAACAAAGAACAAAACAATGCTTAAAAGGACCAAAATCAGGTGTACAAATTCCATTAGTTTAAGAAAATATACCCCATTTATTGTGAACATTAAGAAAGAATTGAGATGGACTTCTTATATTGCATTGAAAATAACTTTAAATCCTGTTTAGATCATTTCAATAGCAAGGAAACAACTTTGACGTGTTTATTAGTTCCCTTCACAAGTTCTAATGGCAAAACCCCCCACCCAAAAATAAAAAAAGAAAAAAAAACATTTTGACCCCCAATTAAATAGTTACTAAGAGATTCTTTGGTTTATCTCTGAACCCATATACAGACATGCATATATGGAAAGCAAACCAGAGCTATTTGTAATTCAATGTTTTTAGTGTTGAGCTTACACTGTAAGGTTCTTACCTCTGGGCATCATCAGATGGAAATAATAATAGAGAATTTTTTTTGGTATTTCTATCCATATATAGGCATCTAACACTGTGACAGGTGAGTAGGAGACAGCATTTCCAACTATTCCATTCAGCATGCATATAAGCTCAAAGCATGACTGAATATTTTTTAGAGGACATACTAGGAAAGGGAATGGTAGACTCCAAATGAATGGCACTCATGACATTTGTCTCTAATATAGTCATAAAAAATGAGTTTAATGAAATAATATACCATGAAGCAAACGACATTTGATACCATGAAGCAAAAATGAGTTTAAGTCATATACCATGAAGCAAAAAACATTTGATACTTGCAGAAACATTCAAAATACTGGTTTGAATAGAACCACGATCATGGAAAATAGAACAGAGAAGAAGTATTTCACAAGTTACACTAGATAAGATGAAGAAAAGTTGCATCAGCATTGGAGCAAGATATGCTATTATGCTAGCTAAATACAATGTTCTCTCAGGACATCCATAAAAAGTCCCTCACTTTGTTCCAGAAAAAAGCAAGTTGATTGTAAGAATACAATGAATCGGTCATTTTTATTAATTTGTCTTTATCTGCACATAATTTCATAGCAAAGGTCAAATGGAGAAAACAACACATTCAATCAACGAAAAAAAAAAATACAGAGATCATGATTCAAGAGACGTAGATCAAACCATAACAATGATAACATCGTCCAAATTAAGGTCCTTTTAGCCTAATCCAAAAACAGTTGAGCAAATAGTCATAAGAAAATTTAAAGAAACAGGCAAAAGAAGGAAAAAGCCTACCTCGGAACCAGTATAACCACTGGCTCCAAGGACGCCAATTCGAACAGTACTCTCAGATTTCTGCTCATTCGTCTTGGCCAACCGCGACCTTTGCGGCGATGGAGCCACAGAACTTCTAACCCACAGCTTCCGACCATGCCTACTCCTATCTCTCAAACTATTTACCTCCTCCTAAATCAAACCATGCAAACCTCAATCTGAAAAACAAATCGATAATTCAAAAGTCTGATCTATACACATATCCAGATACCGACCTTCAGAAAGCATCCTCGACTAAAGGAAACCGAACCGATGGCCGCGGGGCTCATTTAAGAAGTAAGGCTGAAAATGAGAAACCAAAGAAACAACAAATTAAAGAATGTGAAACCTGAGAAACGAATGATGACTTGAGATGAGATTCGAGAGAATCATACCTTCAATTCGACAAGACGCTTCGAGCACTGATAGAAGGGAACCGGAACTCTCCTATGCAGCAACAATGGCAGCTCTTGAGCTTCTCGAACGAGAGAATACGAGACGGCTTTGAAGTTCAATTTCGACAGCGGAGACAAGAGGAGCTTTGGTCTAGTTGAAGAGAGAGAAACAAATGGCGCCACACGGGGTATATAAACCCTATGTAGTGTGCATAGAAGCGTAGGAGGGTCGCCGCACACGTCGGACCAACAAGTTCCCACATCAGCACTCCGTCTAGTTTCTCAACTTCGCCGGGCCTCCAATTTAACAGTTTTTTTGAAGAGGAAATTACAACAAATAACAGTTTTTCAAAATTTTTTAAAACTTTCATAAACATCTAGTTTTAATAAATAATTACTAAAATTCTAGGGCATCTTATTCTAGGGATTGAGATCTGATGGTTGGGGATGGTGGTAGCTGACTTGGAGGCAATCCGACGAGAATTTACACACAGAAGACTTTCCTTCTAACATACTTTTCGAGGAAACAAATTTAGTTGTTGCAACTATAAGCCCGAGTTTTTCATTTGCGTGGTTGAATCGAGAGTTTCGGCATAGGCCATCGGTGAGTTTTTGCATTACGCGTTGTAGTTGTTCTGGTTTTATAAAGCAGCAGAGTTATTCAAATCTTTCTCTCGTCGAAACCCTAGTTGAAATCGAGAGCTCTGGCTCATCGCTTACCTTCGCGTTGATGATCTCGCACTGGCTGCCATTGAGATCCTGATAGAAGAAGAACAAGAAGTTGTGAACTAAATCAGCAGAGATTGTCACGGGTGAATAGAGATTTCTCGCATGTAGAAGAGAAACTTTCTAAATCTCACATCTTGCATCCTCTATTTGTGAACGAACAAACTACCCAGATATGTTTGAAAATCGCTCTGATAGAGCCCCACCATTTTTGAAGAAGTGGAGCAATGTGGGCTGGTGAGAAATCATCATAGGAAGAGGTTCTGTTGAAGACTTGATCGAGGATTATTCGACAACAGTGAGGCATCTGACTACGGCTTAGAGTAGAATCTTCAATATGCGTGCGGTTTAACGGATCTCTCTCTGCTATTGTTGTCATTGCTGGCTCCGGAAACTCTTCCACTTATTGCTATTCGAGCTTCGATTCCCAGCAAGAAGAACTTTAAGAAGAGGCACAATCCTTCTACACTGTCTCCAGCATTTCTTAGTCCACCAGCGCCGCCAACAGAGGTTGTTAGATTCATTTCTATAACCTAGGTATATCATGTCAATAATAATGTGTATAAAAAGAACATTTTCAATTGCTTAAATGATGCATAAATATATGTGTAACATAAGTATGACATGTGAATAAAGCATGAATAATCCAAACAAACCAACCGAGAATAATGTGTGAATAGTGGTATAATGTGGGTATCACGACCGAATAATGCAAGTGTAATTATTGTTCGGTTGGTTAAAATACCTTACAAATAATTCATGAATAATGGTATAATCGAAGTATACTATATGAATAATGCTTGTATAAAATTTAATCGTTTAATTGCGTGAATAATGCGTAAAGAATGGTATAACACAGGTATATTATGTAGATAATTCATGTATATAAAATAAATGAAATACATTTAACTGAAGAATAATCTGTGTATAAAACTGAGATTAATGCTTCAAAATTGATCACTTGTATCATTTTCGAATAAAATTAATATAATAAAGTTCACATATGAATAACATTATTCATAAATGATTCAAAATTTAAAAAATTGCCCAAAAGACAAAATAAAATGACAAAATTCAATGAAAAATAATGACGAGTGTTATAAATGAACCATAATCATGTTCAAATGATACAAATCCGAAATATCAATATTGGTATTACACATTGTCCATGAAAAATTGTAATACACGTTAAGACAAGCTTTTTCCATTCTTCACTTCTTCAAGACCCACTATGATTGAATCCTATAGTCAACATTGAATCGATCTGATCTTTCATCATCACTCTTGGTGCCTTCATTTTGCTTCAATCTACCATGTAAGTATAGATTAACAGCCACTCTTTTCCTATAGCTCACCACATCAAAAATAGGTGAAATTTTCTTTCTGGTGGAAAACTTGAACATTCTACAATTACAATCAACTTGTACTGGTAGATTATCAACCACTGACACCTTAAATGGATCTTTCCCATGTTTATCCTTCGGATCAACTTTTGATTCGTAAAATCCAATCATATCGAGATATAAAGGAAGAATGGTGAAACAAGCTTTAACAGCCTCCGTTGACGCAACATCAACAATAGGAGTACGTAGGGAATTGTATACATATATGCAACCTTCGTGAATACTGATATAACCAAGGATCCAATGGAACGCAACCACAACATTAATAAGAAAAATGACATAGTCAACATCAGACCATGAAGTATTGTAGTACATATAGTGTCCTAGCATATACTCCATAATTACCATCTTTTTCCTTAACACAGATGCATTCTTCTCTTTTTTCGAATCTTCTATAAACAGACTGTAACTTTTGATCAAAGAGGTTGTCTGTCATTGTACATTTGATCTTAATCGATTCCTCATACTTGTTTTTCTGGCGGAAGTAATAGAACATAACATCTACATGCTGCGAACACAGAATTTACAAATTAGAATAAAAGATTTGGGTCATGAATAAATATTGTATAAACATAAAACATTCAAAACATGATAAATATATTATTTGTATAACATCTCATTATATTGAAATAATAAACATAACAGAGTTTAAAAAAATATTATATAGACGATATTGGTATCATATTAGTATAATATGTATATAAAACAATATAACATAGTTTAAGAACATGGTATATAAGTGAAATTAGTATCATATCAGTATAACATGTGTATACAGACATTGCAAAGTGTCCAAAATCCTATATTTGGTATTATATTGGTATATTATCAGTATAATATCTGTAAGCAATAATATTAAGTGCAAAAAATTAAACTTACAGAGGAGGAGATAGGTTGGCCTGGGGTGAACAATGTGTAAAACCATTCCTTATCAGTGACATCAGTGATTAAAAAATCAAAAGTTGGATTGAAATTATTTTCACGATCATAGTATATTTTATTTGACCAAAATAATGAGACAAATGTTAATGTCAATGTTTTATAAATAACAACAATATTCGAAATCCAAACTTGATCTCTAAGAAAACCTACTTTGGGCACTTCAGTCGACCCTTTTGGATTCACTCATCAAACTCAGCTACAACACTATTGTCTATATCTTTAAGTAGACAGATGTCTAAGGGTGTAATACCAGAAATTTTAGTGATGTAATAATTGTAATACTGAAAATTTTAGTGACGTAATAATCGAAATTTGAACACGTATATGTATATATTTAAATACAAACACATTTATATATTTGTCATTGGTACGCAATTAAGTAGTTAATATGGAAGTATAAAGGAATATACGATGATTAATATTGGACATATAGAATTGTTAGATAATTATATGCTTTCCTATTTGAATAAGAAAATAGTATTTTTAGTATGATATTAATATAGAAAAATATGTGTATAAAGTATTAATTAGATGCACTCATGAAAATAATATTTCATTTAGTATGATGGTAATATACATAGATAAGTAATGTGTAAAGGAAAAACATTCATGAAACATCTCATGTGTTGAGATGTTAAAGTGAGCATGTGTGGGAAGAAATAATCCCACATTGAAAAGTTAGAGACACTATTTGGAGGAGGGCCCTATATAAACCCCCCTACTCCTCCCATTTCATTCATCCCAAAGACAAGAGTTGAGAATTCTTCTTGCTTTCTTTTTGCCTCCTTCTTGACAACCTTATTTCTAAATTTTTCTTTGCTTGAGCTGTTCTAAATAGTTCGCGAAGTAGTAACCACGAAGTGCTACAAATAATTTAGGAAGCAATCTCGAGGTGAGTTTTTTTCCTTTCTTTTAATTTATAATTTTGATTTAGATGATGCTTGCTTGTTTGATTAGTTTAATTCTTTTATGTTTTTATTTTTATTCTTTGCATTTATTTCTTTTAATCATCATGTTGCATGACCAAGAGAGTATGCTCTGTAGTTGCGTCTTATACGATCTTCTACATCAAAAATTAAAAGTCGTTTTCCTATTTGAGAGAGTATGCTCTGTAGTTGCGTCTCGTACGATCTTCTACATCAGAAATCGAACATCTGTGTTTTTGTTGATTTATTATGTTATACTGTGGTATGTTCAATTTCTGTTAAAATATTTATCTACCATGTTTTTGCACACAAAAGTCATATTAAATGAGATTTCAACCATGTACAGGTACGGGGACTTTCTGTATTCCATGTAGAATTGGAATTGGCTGTCAATACTGACACCAGCATAGAACGGGTTTTAAAAATGAACTCGCTGGAAAGGGATTTGAGTTTTAGAATTGATCTCTCCCCAGATCTAGAGCACAGAGAGTATTCCCGTTCGGTCTAAATTACGATTGAATTAATATGTTGGATGAATCAAATTAATCTCTGGAAGTGTTTGATCTGCTTGCATTGTCTGGTTGGAATAATGAATTAAATAGATGGAATGATTCACTGGGCTGTATAGCTCACCCCCTTATTTTTTACAACAAGAAATTGATCAGCTTGCGCGGAGATTGTTCCTTAGAAAGTTTTTATTTAATTTAATGTAGGGCAAATAGGCCCAAGTGAACTCATGTATTTTCAGCTTTAAATT
>JAJIYU010014301.1:0-13310 GCA_030144865.1 Tinospora cordifolia
TTATTTCTTAAGAAATGAAAGCAACTCTTTTAATTTCATAATTAATTCTGCTTAATTGACATTTTCATTTAAATATCAAATTAAGGTTTTATTTGCTTATTTTATTTTACATGTCAATATTTCATATTATTTTTCATTTTTTGGGTAACTTTTCTATATCAAAATATGTACGATTTTTGCACTAAAATTCTTACTTTATTATATCTCCATAATATATTATTTTTTATTTGCCAACCCATAATTTGCACCCAAAGATGTCTTAAAATCTTCGAAATTATTTCACTTAACTTATTTCATTTAATTTTATTAAACTTATTTATTTATTTTACTTATTTGACAAAATTTTGGGTTATTACAAATCTAGAGTTATGATAGTATGAACGTTCGGTACTAACAATCTACTCGATTTGTAGACAATGGCTCAATCAAAGAGATATGCTACCAGGGTCGCAACATCTGACGAAACTAAACAACAAAACCAGTAGACCCTTGTTGGTGTGGAAGCGCGAATGGAAAACATGATGAATGAAGTCACTTGGAGACTCTTAGACTAGATCATGAGGGCACTACCTCAAATGATACCTCAGATGGCACCACAACCACCGGTACCTAAACCAATTCCCATGTCGCATCCAGTGCCTGTACTCAAAGTTCTAGATCGTCAAAGGGCTCAGGAGAATCTAGAGGATGGGAAGCAGAAGAAGATGCTGATGGAGTTACAGAAGGTTCACCCTCCTCAGTTTGATGGTACCATAAACTATATCATTGCTGATCACTGATACCAAGAAATGGAGGAACATCAAATGTATTGACGGTGACAAGATCACGTAGAGTAGCGTTGGCCATGCACCACTTCAAGGGACCAACCAAAAGTTGGTGGTGAATGATGAAGATGGATCCTAACACAAATGTTGAAGAATGGGCTAGGAAACGTTCATAGAGATCTTCTATAAAAAGTTCTTTCTTGAAGCGACACTAAGTAAGCTACAAGAAGAATTTGTCCTCTTAAATCAGAGGGACTTGACTGTAGCTGAATATGAGAAAAAGTTCATTGAACTGGCCAAAGTCTCACCAAAATTGATTGGGGAAGAGGGAATGAAGGCTAATTATTTTGCATAAGGTTTCAAGATGGAGATCTGAAAGATAGTAAGGACTCTGGGCATAAAGACGTACAGAGACGTCTTGGAAAAGGGTCTAACTTCGGAACAAGAGCTCAACCTGGAACAAATATTAAGGGGGAGGAATAAGAGGCCCAAGAATGAAAGAGATCAAGGGGCCCAGAAAAAAGAGTAAGAGTGGTGGGAAGGCACCAAGGAAACAGGGGCAGAACAAAGACAAGTATAAGGAGCAAGCAAAGAGACAAGGAGTGTGCTATGTGTGCAGATAGAGAGGCCATATAGCCAGAAATTGCCTACTACGCTTGCTCAAGCTCTTCAGCAACAACCACCATAGGGAGGAGGTCAGAACGGTCATCCTCAAGGTAGGCAACAACAATAGAACACCAATTAGGGGCAAAATCAGGGTTGTGGTCAGAACTAGGCCAGAATGTTTGCTATTAAGGCCCACGAAGATCAAGTCCCTATTATGGAAGGTACATTCCTACTATTTAATGTTGTTGTGAGACTGTTATTTGACTCAAGTGCCTCAAAATCGTTTATTTACGAGAAACTAGCTGATAGGTTACAACTTGTGACAAAAACACTGCCCATAACCTTGAATGTGTCCACACCAATAGGGACCACTGTTACTTCAAAAAGAATGTATAGTTGTGTCCTGAGATTTGGGGATAAACTCTTAACGGTTGATTTATGTACTTTACCTTTCTATGGCTATGATATAATCTTGGGAATGGATTGGTTAGACCAGTACCAAGCTCAGATAGATTGTCCTAAGAGACGAGTAACCAAAACCCTAAAGAGAATCCAAGACCTAATAGTGGTTAGTGAATACGAGGATGTGTTCCTAGATGACTTATCTGGACTACCACCAGTCAGAGAATTAGAGTTCAAGATTGAACTTCACCCTAGAACCAAGCCTATAATCATACCTCCTCACAGAATGGCTCAAGTGGACTTGATTGAGTTGAATTCTCAACTAAACGAACTTAGGGAGAAAGGCTTCATCAGGCCAAGTGAATCGCCCTGAAGAGCTCCTGTACTATTCGTGAAGAAGAAAAATGGTTCCATGAGACTACGTGAAGAAGAAAAATGGTTCCAAAGATTGATTTCAGGTTGGGTTATCATCAATTGAGAATCAGGGAGCCTGATATATACAATACAACCTTCAGAACTAGATATGGATACCTTGAGTTCATCGTGATGCCCTTTGGTTTGACCAATGCCCCAGTAACATTCATGGATTTGATGAATTGAGTGTTTAGATAGTACCTTGACCAGTTTGTGGTGGTATTTGTGGACGACATCCTAGTTTACAAGTCAGAAGCTGAACACTTATAACACTTTTGGATAGTGTTGGAGACCCTTAGAAGGCACCAATTATATGCCAAGTTCAGCAAAAAGAGTGTGAATTCTGGATGAAGATGGTCAAGTTCCTTGGCCATGTAGTATCAGCAAAAGGTATTTTCGTAAACCCAGAGAAGGTGGAAGTTGTCATGGACTGGAAACAACCAAAGACAGTTATAGAGATCATGAGTTTTTAGGCTTGGCTGGATACCACAGGATATTCATTCAAGACTTCTTCAAACTAGCAGAACCTATAACCAAGTTAATCAAGAAAGGGATTAAATTCACTTGGGATGAAAAGTGCAAACAAGCATTCCAAGAACTAAAAAGGAGATTGGCTTCGACCCCTATCTTAGTCACTCCAACCCATGGTGTCACTTATGTCTTGTATATGGATGCTTCACTGAGTGGATTGGGAGCAGTCTTAATGCAAGAGAAGCAAGTGGTCACTTATATTTCATGACAATTGAAGGTCCATGAGAAAAATTACCCTATTCACGACCTAGAGTTAACAGCCATTATATTTGCCTTGACGATATGAAGACACTACCTTCATGGTGAGAAATTCAATCTGTTCTCAGATCACAAGAGCTTGAAGTACATCTACGCCCAGAAGGAGTTGAACCTTAGGTAATGGAAATGGATGGAGTTCTTGAAAGACTATGATTTTCAACAATACCACTATCTGGGGAAGGCCAATGTGGTGATTGATGCCTTAAGTAGAAAGTTCAACAAACAAGAGAAAGACAAAGACCAGATGTACCAATTGATTGAAGACTTTTGGTTGGCTGTAACCATGAATGAAAAATGAGCCTATCTTTACGGCATGTCTTGCCAACCAGATCTTCTGCACCAAATCAGGGATGATCAAAGGCAAGACAAATGGCTCAGTAGTCTGATAGAAGGGGAGTTACACAGGGTAAGCATATTGACTTTAGGTTAGATGCTGAGAATACCTTAAGACTTGGCGAGAGGATTTGTGTGCCCCAAAAAAGACAAAGTAAACATACCATATTGGATGAGGTTCATCAAACCAAGTATACGATGCATCTAGGTGGATATAAGATGTGCCAAAACCACAGAAAGACTTACAGGTGGAGATAAATGAAGAAAGATGTGGTTAAACATGTTGCCAAGTGCTTGACCTGTCAACAAGTACAAGTAGAATATCAGAAATCCTCTGGAATGTTACAACCACTCCCTATCCCTAAATAGAAGTGGGATAACATTACCATGGACTTCGTCAGTGGTTCATTCAAGAATTAAAAAAGAGAAAACACTATTTGGTGATTGTGGATCGTTTCACTAAAGGGGTTCATTTCCTAACAATCAGATCCACAGACCAAATTAATAAGCTGGAAGAACTTGTAACATCTCGAAAAGTTCATATGAAATTTAAATTTTTACTTAGAAAATTATACAGAATTGACGAATGAAAATTTTGGCAAGTCCTAGTTTACCCAAATGAGGAATAAAAATTAATTTAATAGATTTTTGGAAAAAAATATATAAATGTAATGTATATTATGGGATATTATGGCCAAAAATACAAGGATATGTGCAATTTTTGGTGAAAACATGATTAGAAAGTCAATTGGGATCGAGATTTGGCAAAAATTCGAAAAGAAAGCAAGAAATTCGGCTGAAAAATAAAAAAAAGAATAAACTTAAAATACATCCAACGACCTACGATCGATCTGCCAAAATCTAACGAACGAGATTAAAACCAAACCAAACGCCCAGGTGCATTGGATCATCAAAATCCAACGACCAAAGATCCGCACACCACACTCGAGGATGATCGTGTGTCCAGAATCGAGTTCGTTGATCGCGAACTGAGATCCGCATACAAAACCTGAGGTCGATCTGAAGGTCCAGACATAATTCGTTGATCGCGAATTGAGATCCGCACACTGTGATAGAGGATCATCCGACGGTCGAGATCAAAGCCGCATTGGTTAATCGCGAACCGTGCTGCGCTTGAGAAAAATCCAACAGTCTGGATCGAAGACATTTTTGGATTAATCGCAAACTGTTGATGCGCTCGAGGAAATCCAACGACCGAGATCAAAAGCTCCAATTTTTGTTGATTGATCCGAGATTAATCCGACGCTGAGATTAAAGGATCTGAAAATTATAACAAAAATAATGGGAAAATTATCGAAAAATCATGAAAAATCCAAAAAATAGGTTTCTAAATTCGAAAATTATTTCTAAAATCTAAAAAAAAATCTGAAAAATACTCATTTTGCTCTAAAAACTAGAAAGTACGAAAATAAGGAGAATTAGGGTGTTTTATTCAAAGAAGAACTCAAAATTTTCTATTTTTCTCCCTTTGAAAACCTATATAAACCCCCCTAGGCTCTTAATTTCTTCATTCCAAAGATAAGAGTTGAAATTGCCTCTTATTTTCTAAGCCTTCTCCTTGGCATCTCTTCCTATCTTCCCTTCTTGTGTGTGTGAGAAATTCTTCTCTCGAATTGGGGAATTAAGTTGGGTGATCTTCATTGGCACTAGTACGCGAGGGAATTGTTGCCGAAATTTTGGAAGAAAGTGTCACAAGGTAGAAGTGATTTCTAGAACACCCTTCTATTCTTATTTAAATTCATGGCATGCTCATTGTTTGTGTATTTTTCACTAAAATCAAAGGTTTTCAATTTTAGTTTCAGAATTTTAAATGTCCATTTTAGTATTTCAGTTTTGATTCATGTTTGAGCAATCATATCATCCATGTCATGTTAGTATCATGCTTAGGCTTTTAAATTAAAGTATGATGCATGTTATATGAGTGTATCATGAATTGACTATGTATATTCTGAATTTTAGTTTGATTTCATATTCTAAAGTTTATTTTATGAGATCATGATATGAGAATTAATCTAAGACAATGAAGATAATAACCACGTACCATCATAGTGGTCAAGGCGACACTATTGATGTTCTTTTCATATGAGTTAGGTCATATGGTTTTCAGACCTAAGTATTTGAGGGTCGTGTACCATTGGCGGGTCACCATGTGTAACGGGTTGATGCCGACACGTGCCACTAACAGGTTGATGTTGGGAGTGGGCCCTATTTAATTAGTCAAGAGCATCAAGGGATTAAAGGCCCTTTTGGTCTGAGACTCGACTTAAACAAATTGTTGTTTGAAATGCCTAATGATTGCAAGTGTTTGAATTATGATTGTGTTATGAGTTTGAATATGAAAGATGGTTGTTCGAAAAGGATCCACTGGGCTCTGTGCTCACTCCTTCCTTTCTTATTTTTCAGGTACACGAAATTCATGAAGCAGTTGAATATAGATAGTTTCTTAGAAAGTGTATACAGTGTTATATTTTTTAAAATTTTAGGGCATGTTGCCCAAAGTTTTTATGCTTTTCTACTAAAAAGTATTTTGAAGTCTTCAGCTGTAATTATTAGTTCTTTTTGAAGAGTTTAGTACTTTCAATTTCTATTATGAATAAAATAGTTTGAATTTCTTTATCTCTTTTAATTTGCCTTGATGTTATTGAAAATTTTGTATTCTTGAATTTTATACAAAGGCATGAGATATTGAAAAAGAAAAGAACAAGTGTGTGTCACTTGTAATGTAGCACCGGCCCGACCCGCCGTTTTGTTAAGTCCACTGTCAAGAGAACGATGGCCATGTACACTGCTTAAAGATACGAGGGTTGGGGTGTTAGAGAACTCAATGTGAAGGAAATAATAAGGCTACATGGTGTCCCCAAGATGATAGTATCTGACTGAGATTTTCGCTTTACTTTTCAATTCTGGTAGAGTTTATAGAAAGAGTTGGGCACCAAACTCACCATAAGCACTACTTTCCACCCTCAGACAGATGGGCAGTCTGAAAGAGTTATCCAAACCTTAGAAGACATGTTAAGGTCTTGTGTCTTCGACTTTAAAGGAAACTGGAGCATGTACCTACACTTAGTAGAGTTTGTCTATAACAATAGTTATCAAACAAGTATTAAGATGGCTCCATATGAGGCTCTTTATGGAAGGCCCTGCAGATCACCAAGCTGTTGGGCTGAACTTGCAGATCATGTACTGACTGGGCTAGACTTGGTGAAAGAAATGAATAACCAAGTCAAACTAATACAAAGAAGACTAGTTACAGCTCAGAGTCGCCAGAAGAGCTATGTTGACAAGAGAAGGAGACCCCTAAAGTTTCAAGTGGGTGACAAAGTATTTCTAAGAATCAGTCTTCAGAAGGGTATCAAGAAGTTTGGATTCAAGGGGAAGTTATCACTATGATATGTTGGACCCTTTTAAATACTTAGAAGAATGGGGAATGTGCTTATGAGTTGGATCTTAGAAGAATAGGAAAATGTGCTTATGAGTTGGATTTACCAAACCAGATAACCTTAGCTCATAATGTGTTCCACGTATCGATGCTGAGAAAGTATGAACCAGACCCCTCTTACATCATCCATTAGGAAGAGGTAAACATCCAGGATGATGCCACATATGAACAAGTGGCAACTAGAATCCTTGATCACAATACAAAACATGAGAACTAAGGATATCCCCTTAGTTAAGATATTGTGGAAGCATCATGGAGTGGAAAAAGCTACTTAGGAGGCGAAAAGCAAAATAAAGACCAAATACCCACACCTATTCACTATGTAACACTCGGCCCCCGAGACTTTCAATTGGACTAAACCACAAGGCAGGCCAAGCCATGTTACTTTTACAAGTACACAACTTGCATCAATGTTTTGATTATCTCAAGTCTTATTAATTCATAATGAGCACACAACCCCAAACAATTTAACTTTAATTTAATAAGACTATTACAAGGGAAATAAAAGAAATCTTTAATCTTTATTCATTTAATACAATAATAAAGAAGTATGTACTTGAATTTCAAATAACAAAAGAGTATATAACTCAAATTAAAAACTAAATTTAGCAAAAGTCTTAATTCAAATAATCCAAAATTTGGCAACATTTTGTTACATATAAAATTTCAAATTTAAAGCCCTATCTAATTTTTAGTAGTCTTCATGATTCAATTTCCTAAAAAATATGCGAGGAGGGAGTGAGCACATAGCTTAGTGGATTATTACATAATCAATTAAATTACTAATTCAAATCAAAAGCACATTCAAATTCAAACACTTATAAACAATTAAGCGATTCAAACAACATCTTTAGTTATGGTTGACATTAAGACTGAAAGGGGTTCTAATCCCTTGATGTTCTTATCAAATCACTCTACTCTTGGATGAAAAAATAATTCATCTTGTCATATTTCATTGGAATAAGGATCTCATCTCCACATTCCAAGTACTTTGGGTTATACCATCCACACATAGTAATGATCCCCATATACACTAAGTATATGTAAAGAATAACCATATCATCACTTAGATTACTATGATAGTACATGGTTCATAACTTCAAAGTCTTAATCTTGATTCTCACATATTCGTGAATAAAAAAATTAAAATAATAAAATTAAGAGTAAAACATTCAAAAAGCATGAAAACAATACATAGCATGCTTCATAATTCAAATTAATTCAAAACATGGATACTAGGCATGGCATGGTATCATTAATACTTAAAACATGCATACATGATAATCAAAATTTAAATCATGATAAAAAAAAAATGTTGAAAGCTAAAAATAAACCTGCTAAACTGAAAATAAAAGATGTATGAACATGCTAAAAACTCAAACTAGTAAAGTAGAAGTGTAAGAAATCTCATCCAAGTTAGTTGCTTGTTTGTACAAAATCTGGTAGAGTTTCCTTCTTTTATGCACTTCAAGAACAACCAACAACTTCAAGAATGTAAGAAAAATCTAAAATCCTAACTTCTCTCTGAAAATCACTCAAGAACATAAGAGAGGGAAAGGGGTTGCTAAGAAAGGGCTAGAACAAGCTAAGAGGGAAGTGTCGACTCTTTGCTTTGGGATGAAGAAGAAGTGAACACAAGGGGGTTTATATAGATTTTAAAGATGCTTGGGGGGATGTCTTGTGCAACTCACAAATTGAGCAATATTCCATAGTTAAAGGGGATGATTTGGTAAAGTATGCTCATAGCTTGTGATAATGGGACCACTATGGTTTCCAATCTAAGCGTGAGCACCCATAGGATTCTTATTTAGTTTCCTATCTATATGTGAGCATCAAATTAGTCTTTGAATATATTAAAATCAATTGGGATGTCCATATGGAATTAGATCATGGCACTTAGCAACATTCCTAGTTAATTCCTTGTTTTGTCATCACACAAGCATGTATAGGAACATTCCTATTTTGGCATTTTTGAGTAGGGAATTATTTCCTTGAGCATAAAATCAGATTTAGAGAACCTCCTAAATCAGCTATGGATGTGATCTATAACACCCTAGCCTCAGGTCCGGACTCCCCGAAATGGAGATCATCGGGTTACCATCTCTTGACGACTGGAATGTTACCGTTGCTACTATTTTGCTATCTTTCTTAAGAAAATGATTGAGAATTTTTTTCAAAATAGTGAGCCCATATTAATTAGCTTTTTGTTAAATGTTTCCTGTGGAAACACTCAAAATTTTATTCGAGAAAATATCAAGTTCAACAAAATTTCCTACAAGTTTTATATATTGTCAAAATATGACAACACAGTCCATCGATAAATACAACATCAAAACATGAAAGTATAGTTTTATTACATTACCAGTATTGTACAAAAGAAGAACAAATATTCTGTTCCAAATTTACATCAAAGTCATTTTAACATAACGTTTCAAAACAAAATTATAAACCCATCCTTGAACGTCTCCACTGTTAGAAAGTAGTCACTATACAATAGACCTGTGAAAACCTAAAAATAGAGTGATTGCGTGAGCTCAAAAGCCCAATGAGTCAATCCTATACATCTCTAGCATTATACAAGATCAAACTCAAAACATACACACACCTCCACACATTAGGCGTTTCACACATTAAATTGTTTGTTGTAACTTAAATTGGAAGAGTTGGTTAGACTCCTAATATTCCTTTGTGATCTAGGATGGAAATGAGTGCATGCAATTTGGCCAGAAACAAGAAATCAAGAACATCAACATCCAAAGATAAGTAATGCTTTGCAGCCTATTACTTCTCCCCATGCACGCCCTGCGGCCTGTACATGTGAATCACAGTCTAAGTAACAGTAATGCTATGCAGCCAATTACTAAGGTAACGCTATGCATCCTGTTACCAAATCCCAAAGACAAATCAAGTGTCGAGCAAAATCTAAGGAAAGGAACACCTAGCGGCCTATTCCTTTTTATTCCCAAGATATCACAGTCAAAGGTAAGGAATGCTATGTAGCTAATTCTTTATGATTTCCAAGACAATGAAATTTGCTATCGACACTAAGGGTTGGGAATATTTACGACGCTCTACAGCCTGTTGTACCGGTGTGTGGGATTCTTATTTAGCCATTAATCTTAATTTAGTGAAGCAATCATGCATTCAAGCCCAAAACATTCAATTAACATGATATCAGAAATAAATAAATGAAACATCACATGAGCGGTAAATCTTAATAGAAATCATGCATAACGGTAAATCATTTGGCACTTCCAACAATTGCAAACAAACCATTCAATTCCAATAATATCAACATTCATATAATATAAATCCTATACTAGCAACCATCATGTCTCAAGCATGATTCCTGCATAATACTAAAGAGTAAGGATATCCCTTTCACCTAAATGTTTTAGGATTCCCTTCAACTCTCTTGTCACAATAGATTGTCTTTAAGATGCACTTGACAGTTGCTCCACCAAAACTTCAATTCACATCACTTCCTTTCAAAGAAAACATGCTACCAAATTTCAGTTCTTTAGACGCTAATAAATCCGAGATTCCATCAAAACAACGGTCAAATTCAATACACAATTGCTTTAGGACTTTATATAAGGAAAGGATTCAAATTTACTTTAGCTAACAGGGTTTTCTCATAACAAAATTCTTTCATTCACCCTTACAGCTGGAGCATTTGAATCTTTAGATTAAGCAAACAACAATTGAGAAAGTAATTTAATAGAGGGACTCAGATTCTTACCTTTAATCTTCAATTTCTGGTTCACCTTACTTCAGAGTGCTTCTCCTTACATTCAAGGTCATTTCTCCCTCGTCTGGAACGAACTGAAAGTGAAAATGATGAGTTCAAGTCGGTTATTTTATTTATATATAGCGTACGGACCGCGGTCGGTGATTAAGGACCTCGGTCAGTGATTGATTTTTCTCAAAATTTCTAGTTTTCTCGACTGCGGACCGTGATCGGCCATTTATAGACCGCAGTCGGCAGAATGACCCCACTATTCTTAAGTGGTTTTCCTGCACAATTTTCGCCGACGAACCACAATCTTTCGAACATCTTTCCTATTTTTCATTATTTTTGAGTTTCTAAGCCATAAAAATGAGTTTTTATGATTTTATTTTCATCTAATACATACATGGACGTTCAAAACATGTTTTCTTTTAAAACTTTCCTATTTAATTGAAATTCTTAAATTAATTATCGATGTGGATGTGTTAAAATGTTTTGGGTTATTACAATCTACCGCCCCTTCAAAGAAATTTCGCCCTCGAAATTTAAATAGAACATAGCTGCCCAATGTGTTCCGTCAAGAATTCTCGGAGAATAGCTCTGGGTACTTCTTCTGCATGTCACTCTCTAGTTCCCAGGTGGCTTCCTCTAGATTATGAATGCTTCCATAGAACTTTGACTAAAGGAATGTCTTTAGTTTTGAGGCTCTATATCTTACGATCCAGGATCTGAATAGCTGGTTTGTCGTAAGTTGCATCAACTTGAATTTCGATATCTTGCCATGGAATGATATGTGAAGGATCTGACTCATACTTCCGAAGCATCGAGACATGGAACACATTGTGGATTGCAGATAATCGATTCGAAAGATCCAATTTGTAAGCACATTCACCAATCCATTTACGTACCTCAAACGGACCAATGAATCTAGGGGCCAACTTACCCTTAGCCCCAAACCTTCTAATTCCCTTCTGTGGACTTATCTTCAGGAACACCCTGTCTCCTGGTTGGAACTCTAAAGGCTTTCTCCTTCTGTTTGCGTAGCTTTTCTGTCTGCTCTATGCAGTCACTAATCTTTTTTGGATCTTCTTGATCTGTAAGTTCATCTCTTCAATCATATCAGGTCCAGTGAGCACATGATCCTCCAGTTCTGCCCAACAAGATGGCGATTTGCAGGGTCTACCATAGAGAGCTTCAAATGGAGCCATTCTAATGCTTGCCTGATAGCTATTGTTGTAGGCGAACTCTGCTAAATGCAAATATTTGTTCCAATTGCCCTTAAAATCTAGAGCACACGCTCTCAACATATCTTCTAACATTTGTATAATCCTTTCAGATTGTCCATCCGTTTGTTGGTGAAATGTCGTGCTCATAGTGATTATGCTCCCTAGTTCGTTTTGTAAACTTTGCCAAAATTGGGATGTGAATCTGACATCTCGGTCTGATACAATTGTCTTTGGGATTCCATGCAGTTTCACTATTTCCATGCAGTCTCAATTTCTGGTTCACCTTACTTCAGAGTGCTTCTCCTTGCTTTCAAGGTCATTTCTCCCTCGTCTAGAACGAACTGAAAGTGAAAATGACGAGTTCAAGTCGGTCATTTTATTTATAAATCGCATACGGATCGTGGTCGGTGATTGATTTTCCTCGAAATTTCCAATTTTCTCGACTGCAGATCGCGGTCGGCAGAATGACCCCACTATTCTTAAGTGGTTTTCCTGCACGATTTTCGCCGACGAACCACAATCTTTCGAACCTCTTTCCTATTTTTCATTATTTTTGAGTTTCTAAGCCATAAAAATGAGTTTTTATGATTTTATTTTCATTGAATACATTCATGGACATTCAAAACATGTTTTCTTTTAAAACTTTCCTATTTAATTGAAATTCTTAAATTAATTATCGATGTGGAAGCGTTAAAATGTTTTGGGTTATTACATGATCTTTTAAGTATGGTGTGTTTCTAGTCTAGTTTAGGAAGTAGACCAAGAATCTTTCCTTATCCTATTCAAACTTGGGCGTCAAACATTTGAGCAAGATAATGCTACCTAATTTTCACCCTCATGCTAGCAAGACTTTTTGAGTGTACCATATCATACTTGGTGGACACAAGATCATGGTCTAAGATTCCATTTTGGCTTAAGGAAACACTCTAATTTAGCTTGTTTTGAGTGATGCACAATTAAAGGTCAATTGGTGCATTTTACCATGGAATCTCACAAGATAATGGCGCCACCCTTGATTTCTATTTCTGAAATTTCTATTTTGGTTTGTGTGAGCATCAAGGGGACGGCTAGGGTTTTGAGAGTGCACCATTTAGGTTTTAGAAACTTCTCTTTGTCACATGTGTGCACACACACGTACACATGCAAGGGCCAGTTTGGGTTGTATGGAATATGGGTACACATGATCATTTGTGGGTTTAAATGAGATCATTCTCCATGGTCCCTCATAGGTGTGGTATACTTGATTATTTGCACGTCACATGAGATCATTTTCAATGATTTCAAATAAGGGAAATGCCCTATTGAGGTTGGGTAGGGTGAGCGTGTATGTAACACCCCAACCCCCATATCATTAAGCATTGGACGCATCCACCATTTTTTTTAACAGTGGACTAAACCAAACGGCGGGCCGGGCCGGTGTTACATTACAAGCGACGCACACTTGACTTTCTATTTTAGTCATTTCATGCCTTGAGCGTATTTAACCGCACATAACTTAAAATTAAGAATTTAATAAGGCAATAGTATAAGAAATAACTGAAATTCACAAACTCAATTAATTAAATAAAATTGAGTACATAATTTAA
>JAJIYU010014302.1:0-13290 GCA_030144865.1 Tinospora cordifolia
AATGAGAGAAAGAAATCAATTTTATATAATTTTTGTGATGAAAAAAATTGAAGAATGGATTCCCTATTTATGGACATATCATGTTTGATCATAAAAACTCGTTTATACTTCGTTAGATTGCATCTTTTGACCACTATATGATCTGGTAGTGCTTATCGATGCATCTTATCATACACCAGTAGATTGCACCATTTAGATTTTAATCGCGATTTCACGGTTCCAATTGTAGCACTAGGTTCAGTCGTGATTTGATGATCACGATAGTAGGCTCAATTGGTCATGGTTTGATGGTCTTGATTGATGCACTCATACATCTATCATCAAGCACTTAGTTCGGTCAAGATCCAATGGTCTTGATCGATGTACTTGTATCTTTACCACGAAATCTAGATTCATTGAATTCATCAAACCAAGATCTCATGCCTTAACCCACAATTCTTTGAATCTAAACGTATCTGATTGTAACAGGATCTCGACCATCCAATCAGCCTCAATCTTAAAAAAGATCAAAGCAACCTAGCTCCTCACTTTGACACGCACGTCCGAAATGTTGTGTGCCTAATGCACCCTAAGGTGCCAAATGCCCTTTGGGCCTCTCACATGCACTCATGCTTGTTGCAAGCCATGGGCCAAGTGTTGCACGTGCGTGCACGTGCTGGGTGATGTTTTTCTTGAGTGTGAGTATGAACTAGAAATTTAAGACTATAGCTTCTTTTTTACTTATAAACTACATTTGAAATTATTTATTTTCTCATGTGAGACTATAGCTTTTTATATTACCAAATAGACATTTTTGTATTCAATTTCTCATTCATATACTTGTAATTTTAACTAAATAATTTTACTATTTTAATCTTAACATATCAAAGATTTAAAATTACCTTGGTTTCATGAAAATATATTTGTGGGACCCACTTAACTTTTTTGTTAATTATGATAAAAAAAAAATCTTAAAATAAAATTTTCCCTAATAGTTTCAACAAGTTGAATGAACGTGCTTCAAATTTATGGCCTATGAGATAAACCTAAGTACAGTTGGTAGAATCATCCATAATAAAGAAAAATGATGAGCATAATGATAGCCTTTTATATCCTCCGCAAAATTGTTGGAAAAATAACATAGATTAATTAATATTTTTTAGAAAGGGTAAACTGATTGGACAAGTGGATACAAGATAAATTAAATACGAGCAAAAGAAATAAAGTAAATGACACAAGAGCACTTAACGTGGTTTACTTTTGACTTGGGTTACGTCCACAGGACAAACTCCGGAATTTCTTCCACTAATAAAACAGTAGGCTTACAAGAGGGACTTTTTTAGAAGAATACAAGAGAAATGGCCCCAAGATCAACCTAAAATAGTGACACTCAAATGTTTCCAAGAACACTCCATTTAACCTTACTATTTTGTCACTCCCCAATAAATTTCTCCCTCTCTCCCAACAAAGTCTTCAAAGCAAAATTGCTTTGGCATTTACTAAGCATTCATATACAACTTGTTATTGTGCTTATGTTGGTATGTTTGTAAATGAGCAAATGCCTATTTATAGGTAAAAATACTGGGGTCACTATAATCAGTTAATGAAGTATATAGAATGATGTGCCGCAATAAGTAAGATGTAGTGAATTAAATAAATGGCACACAAAAATTGGTTATGCAGTTCAACCAACAAATCTCAATCTGTGGGCCACACCCAGGGTAAAGAATTTCATTATCGTTTGGAAAGTACATTACTTCACAGCAGGAACAACAACCTACAACAATATACTCCAAACAGGAACCTTCTTGACGTCTTTACGTCCTGAAGAACACTGTTAGACTCTCAGCCTACACGACAATCACCATTGTCTTGCTAATGTTTATTGTAGAGAATACAACACCTTCTATGTTCTCTCGATCACTCAATAAAACACGAATAAGACCAATACAACTTTCAACTCTCAATATAATAATTCACATATGTATAAGTAACGTCTTCTTTATTACTCTGAGTGATAATGAAAGCTTTAGTCGCCTCTATATATAAAGGCTTCGGAGCATAGCCTTTCTTTGATAGACAAAAATTTTAGGCAGATTGTGAGATCTCCTGTGTCATGAAATTGTGAGCACAGTCGACGGGATGACTGATTTCCAGAAATTGATTTCTTTCCAAGAGTAGCACCGACCTTCTGCACCTTTCCTTTTTCTCAGAACACGAGCAGATTGTAATCTCTTGAAGACGACAAACAACCTATTTATTGTTAAATGTATTGTATAAGGATTTTGAGATTCCATTTCAGAGAATATCTTCCCAGAAAATATTGATATTATAATTTCAAAAACTTGTGTATAGGCAATTTCAAAACCATTCCATGTGATTTAAAAGAAACTGGTCCGACAATTATTTAAGAATATGTGTAGTTTCCATTTTTTGCACTATACTAGATTCCAATGGCAGAGGCTAATAATATTCAGTTTCCAAAAATTTCAGCATGCAAAATTCCATATTTCAAAACCAAAAGAACATCAGCATGTAATATTCAGATCAATAGGAGCAATATTTTGGAACTCAAAGATAGTATGCAACATTTATCAGGTATTTTTTCAGATTTCAATAGCAGCTCAAGATATTCCGTTTCAAAATTAATAGGAGCAATTTTTTGATTTCTAAAAGCATGAATTTATTATTTCCAGACTACTGCAAGCACCAAAAATGTAGTCACGTGTCCGCTAACACGATTCCTAATAATAGGTATAAGTGAAGTCATTGCAACCACAAGTTTGGCTTCACCACATATTAAATTAAGATTCATTAGCAACACTCAACTTCATCAATACCACTCAATCCTTTATTTTTATTTTTATTTTTAATTATGTTGCCCTCCATTACGAGGGAAAACAATACAAATATCAACATGCATTAATTAAAAGGAACATTAAGTGGAAGAGGTAGAGTCCTTTTGTGTAGCCAAAAAAAGACCTGCAATTCTCAACATTCGAGTTTTTAACTTAAGAAATACTAGAAAATAAATGCAGAACTTCATTAGAAAAATGACCTAAACAACGATGTCATAGCTGGAAATGGTCTTCTTATCCCAATCATTGTTCTCAAGAATTGGTCTTTGGTGACACAAGAACTAAAAAAAAGACAAAAAAAAAAAAAAAAAAAAAAACGTTATTGAACATTGTGAATGTTCAGAAAAATTAATTAATTGATATTAAATTGAAATGGAATAGAGGACCACAAAGGACATTTGTTAATGTCAAGGATGAAAAAAAAAAAAAAAAGTTTGTGGAACCAATGTGTTTTACAAATGTTGAAGATCTATTGAGCAACTTTATAGTTTGCCCTTTCACTTTGATAAAAGGAAGTCAAAAAAGATGGGAATACCATGTGATCAGTAGCTCCACTTTTGAGTATCCCTAAAGAATTTTTAAAAGATAAATGGAAGAGACTTTCCAGACAAATCTTACAGCGAAGATGTGTTACCTACACAGTTTGCCATGGCGGCCGAATTGTTGGCATTATTCAAGCGGTTCAAGAGTTGTTGATATTGCTCTTGGGTGAAAAGAAAACTCTCTATTTACTCTTTTACTTTTGAAGAAATTTGATTAGTGGTACGTTTTGTTTTGGATTTGTGTATGCAATGAACAGACTCAAAGACACGAATATGGTAGCATTTCTCGATGATGTGTCCTTTCCAACTACAATAGTCACATGTTGGACACTCCCTCTTCTTTCCCATATTTTTGTGCTAAAGAACATCTTGAGCATTCCAGTTCACTTTTGTTGCAAGGTCTACTACTTGCTATCACTCTTCATAGAGAACAAGAGAGTATACCCCTGTTGACAATTGTCGACAAGCTCATCAACAAGACTTGCCCATGTATTGTTGAACATGGGTCTAATTCCCATCAAAATCTTAAGGGAAAACATAATACTTTAACCCCCTTAAATCTTAAAAAAACTTTCATTAAGCCCTTGAACTTTTTTTGGTCCATATTAAAATTCTAGATGTTGTCATGTACATCCGGTAAAAAGATATTGAGTAAGACAAAAAGTGGTGACAGCTAGGCACCACGCAAGACTAGAGGAAAACCCCTCAAGCTAAATCTTGCTTACTCCCTAAACTAATCTTAGCGAACCTTAATCTCCATAATTAAAAAACACTTAACCTCCTTAAAGGAGGAGCTCAAGGAGGGTTTTCCATTAGTGGTGCTGAAGTGGTGGTTGACGGTGGGATGGATGCTGGAAAGTTAGTGGAATAGATGTTAGATGTTCAGAGATGGGAGGAGGAGGAGGAGGAGGTGGAGGAGGAGGAGGAGGAGGAGGAGGTGGAGGAGGTGGAGGAGGAGGAGGAAAAAAAAAATGGTTAAAATTAGAGAAAGGAAAAGCGAATGTGGTAGAGAGGCTTTTGGTGCCTTTGCTAAAAGAAGGTTTAGTCCCATTCCACAGGTCTATATGTTGATATTTTTATCTTCCTCTTCTTATTCCTGTTGATCCTCTTCTTCATCTTCTTCTTCTTGATCTAGGTCTTCTCTTTCCCATTATTGCTCTTGTTCAAACGAGAGAGTGACTGAGATTTCATGATGAATAGAGGCGTGATGCAACTACACCTGGTTAGTGGCCACGACATTGTGTTGTTACCAAGTTCTTGTATGAATGAATATGGCATGCTTTAATGGGTGAGGTGTAAATGGGATCAATAGATGTAATATGAGAAAAACTTTAATAAATGAGTCGACATAACATGCCATTAGTATAGCTAGACCAAATTACCAATGATTGTAATTTATAAGTACAATGTAGCTGTAAATAAATAATTAAGGATTTAACGTGGATAAACAAAAGTTTAGGGGCTGAGTATAATTCTTTTTCAAAAGTTCAAGAGCTTAAATTATCATTTTTTTCAAAACTTAATTATTTTTCAACCTATATTTTGCTATGACACAAGAACAATTATAAATTGTATAAAGTGTACTAAGTTCACATATAATCTCTTTAGTTTAGTGAAATAAGTTGCAACGAATGTGTAGTTTACTCTAATTTAATAAAGATATAGGCCAGATCAATTCATACGGAATGTGCTAAATCCTAATAAATGACACAATTAGAAATATATTTTGGAAAAGAATTAAATAAGCAACAGTGATTATGCTAAGAGCATTATTGTATAGTATATAATGGATAGGTTATGCTAAGAACATTTAACGATATTAATTTGAGGAAATTAATGTCACATATATGATAATAAATATATGGTCACATATATAAGAATGAATATGGATAAGTTGTCTAAAACCTATCATGAACCAAGGATTTGTTTAGGACCATAATGAGCAAAATATACAAACTGAAATTCTACAAGATATAATATATTTGAATCATTTTGTCTTAATTTACTTTTAATAGGTAAACGGTTCAAAATCAGATAAATCTACTATAATATATGTAGGGTCAGTTTTAGTTCGTATGACACTTTTCCAATGTATAATATTTTTTATGTTTATGGACTTGATTCAACATTTTTTCTTTTGATTATATATATTGTTTATTTCTAATTCAAATGTGGGGTATTGTTAGAAGAAAGGTGTTTAGATAAATAAATTAATTGTCCCACATTAAAAAGAGAGAATAAGTTAGTGAAAATAAAAAGGAAGTAAGAGAAGTTTAACTTAGATATATTGAAGAATTAAAGAGCCTTGGACTTTGATTCAAACAAGTTATTTTATTTTATTTTTCATATTTGATTAGTAAAGTAATTTTCAATTTGAACTGTAATAACTATCAACTGTTAAATAGTCAATAAGTGTTATCTAAATAATTTTTTAACTGTTTTTGGCTGTCTTGAAAGTTATGTACTTTTAGAAAAATATATTTCTTTTTATTTATAAATAATACTATTTTAAAGAATTTTTTTTGAATTTCTTGAACAATATCCATAATTGAATATAGTTTGTTAGAAATTATTTTGAAGTATGGCAATTTGATATGATAGTCATATTTGTCTTAACACATTGCAATATACAAGTTCTATCAATAAGTTATGTCTTATTTCTTATTATTGTTGTTTAAGTTTTTTTTTTATTATTAAATCTGAAACCATTTGGAATACAAAATTTACTATTCTTATTTTTACACACACATGCAATTATTTCCTATTCGATTGTGGGGGCACATATTGTTAGAAAATGACTATTTTAGTTTAAAAAAATGCTTACAATAAAACAGGAAAGAAAGTGAGAAAAGTGAATTTCTAAGAAAAGGAAAACAATAAAGGTTTGAATTAAAATAGAAGTTAAAAGAGAATTGGAAACTTGGCTCGAGCCAAAATATAATCAAATACATATAAGTCATAGACTGACCAATTAAATATATACTTTTAAATATGTCAATTTATAATTTCAAATTTAAGTTTTTTTTTTAAATCATGGCATGTTTTAATATTGAATTTAAATTAATTTAAGTTCAAGATTTTGAAATTTATTTTATATATATATATATATATGCCTTCGTCTATGAACTTCAAGCTTTCAGTTTACTAGAATTTGTTTTTGGATGCTAGATTTTGAATTTTGAAAGTAGAATTTCAAAAAGATAAGAACTCAAAGAACTTTTAGGGCACTAGTGAGGGGCTGAAAATTTCCATGTGAGACCATTGCCACAAGTTACCGTATCTCAATATGGTTTCCATTTTAATATTATTCGGATTGTTGTTATTCTAATTTATATGTTTCATTTCAATTACTTTTTGAACAAAAAACTAGAAAAAGCAGTGCAAGTCTCCTACAAAATGGAGGGTAGCGAGAGCAACATCTAATGATGAAAAAAGCAAAGCAACAGAGGTAAACAGAGAGCAGCAATTGCGATCATATAGCAAAAATCAACGACCACAAGAGAAGTTTCATAAGAAAAAAAAAAAAGGTTAATGGCAAGAAAGGAGGGAGATGGACGGGTCTGCTGGTGTGGGTTCGCAAAAGGGGAACTTTATAATGTACATAGTGTTAGAATTGTAATCTAAATTATTTAATAAAGTTTCAGCTTAAGTGAAATTAATTTTATTAGAATTGAGTTATAATTAGTAGTTTAGATAAAGTTGAACTAGACAGTTTAAGTTAATCTCAAATTTAAATTATTTAGTTCATTTAAAAGTTTTTAAAAATTAGAAGTAGTGTCGACAAATACACACTAAAACATTCATTATATAATCAATTTAGAAAAAAGTAAAGTTTCATAGTTTTATTTTCCAACACATAGTACAGCACAAAAGAAAATAATTAAAATATTAAAAACAAATAAATAAATTAATAAATAAAGACCACCTACTCCCCCAAGACTGAAGATAAAACCTTTGGAAAATAAGTTAAAACTTGTATTCCATTGCAAATACTTTATTTCTACTGTAAATTAAAGCAAATGAACCGAAAGACAGAAAAATGTTAAAGGGGTATTGAGATGTAAGAGAACAAGATCATGTAATATTTGTCTACAAATTTTCATTAAAATTGATAAATTACCCCTTTAAAGGGTGCCCAACATCATGCCTACTCACTGTACAATATAAGAAACTGAAAACATTTGCTATAAACTCAAGTATAGAAACATGAATAAGCACATTATCACTTGTACAAGCAGGCATGTTGCATGTATTTAGATAATGTATGGCCATCCACAAAATTACCTTTACAGGCGTATAAGCATCCGAAGCTCTTCCATCCCAATCTGAGCACGTTCCTCACCTTTTCTTCCAAATGCATCCTTTGCTAACTTCTTCTTCCTCTCCTGCAACTCCAAAATCCTCTCTTCGATACTATTTTTCACTATAAGCCTCACAATCTTCACATTCTCCGTCTGCCCGATTCGATGAACTCGATCCATGGCTTGTTCTTCGATCGCTGGGTTCCACCACGGCTCAAACAAGTAAACCCTAGATGCAGCACTGAGATTTATACCTGCACCAGAAGCCTTAAGGCTTGCAAGCATCACCGTTGGTGAATTATCACTCTTGTTTTTAAATTCCTTGATCACTTCAGTTCTTTTCTTCAAAGTCATCGACCCATCCAATCTTAATACACCAAAACCTGCTTCTTTCAGTGGCTCTTCTAGTATAAGTAACATTTTTTTGAACTGTGAGAACACCACAGATTTTATAGAAGGATTTTCAACTCTGGATTCATTGAGGAGTTTAATTAAGGTTGAAACTTTGGAAGAAGTGATTTTTTTATTATTAGAGGATTGAATGTTTTGGGCATGATCCAAGCAAAGTTCATTTGAAGCTGAGAAGAGATCAGATTCAGAAAGAGAGTGACGGCAAAGCGGGCAGTTAGGTTTAGGTCTTTTTAGGGCTTTTAATATGCACGTCTTGCAGAAGATATGAGCACAACACGTGATGATAATGTCGGTGGGTGGTGAAATACAAATTGGGCAATCAAAATCTTCTCCATCTTGTAGCAATAACAGCATTTTCTTCAGCAGTTCTGGTTTGTTGGATACATCTGCCAATTTTAGCCATTTAATGAATCTGGTAAATACATGAGAATTGGAACAAGAGCACTGTAAGGGTGTTACTTTGAGAGCTCAGAAAACTAATAATTTCTTATATGTGTTAGATGGGGCGTTCTCCATAAAATTAATAACTATGTGAGAAATCTATTTTTAATCCTCTGAAGGAAATTAAAAAAAAATTGTTTTGCAGAGTTAAACTTTAGAACATTTTTTATGAACCAATGTTTCTAAAAATAAGTATTAGTTTTTTGCCAAACAGGCCAAAGCTTATAAATTAGAGGTTTTTAAATTAAAATTTAAAAAATATAAAAAAAAATTGTTTTTGAAAATAGTTTTCTGCGAAAATCTTTATTACATTATTGACTATAACCATGCTTCTTGCTACTACAACTTCTTGTTTCCCTTTATCTTTGCGTCATACTTTTGTTAAGAAAACAAAAATTCAAACTTTCTCATGCATCATCCAACAATTATACAAAACTTTAACAAAAGTAATTGATTCATATTTTTTTGGACAAAATTTTTTCAGCTACGGAAAGTGTATGCCCAATTAAACGAAAGGAAATACCACCTTGAAGTAAGGGCTTGTTTAGTGCACGACATAGGACCATATTATTTTTATAAGATAAGATTAGGTCGGTTCAAAGAAGGTAGGACTAAACAATTAAAATTGCAAAATAGGTTATTCCTATTTTATTCTATTATAGTGGACTAAAAATGGACATATGAGAATAAGTATTATCTGATGAACACGAAAATAGCCTTGAAAATTAGAGTAATAAAAGGTATTACCTTCAATGTTGTTGGAAGGAATCAGTGGCCTCATATCCGAAGGGCATAAGGTCATATCATCACATATTTGTCGAAGCCTTAAGATTATACTGAGGATAGCAGAATAGTTATGGATTACACTTCCAATACGAATGTAATTTTGGAGAAATGCCTTAGCCTCTACCTCCATTTGGTCATATTTTTCACGTTCATTAGAAAATAGCTCTACATAACAAATCTCTAAAGTTTTTGGTGGCAGTTCCACTAAACTGTTTTCCTTTATTCTTCTCAAGGAAATGGTTTCCATCAAGACCTGCAAGAAGATGTGGTGAAACATTTACAAACAAAGAATCAATGCTAAAAAAATAAAGATGATCAACTAATTCATCTATATTTGACAACTTTTCCATATGACAATCTTCTCCTAAATCTCACTTTTGGGATAGTGGTAAGTACAAATATGTCTACAGTTTACGTACAAATTTTTTCGCATGTAACAGCTTTATGACTGTCATATACATGACAATACCTTTGGACGGACTTGAAATGTTGATAGCTGAGAAAGCCCAACTGCATGCAAGAGGGCCTCTATATGCCTCAATCAATTACAAAATCCCATAATTTGATTCAACTTCTCTGTACTTTGCAGTTTGCTCATAACAGTTTGAGAGTGAACAAGTTAAGGTGTCATCCAAACGACCAAATTAAACACCATAGAGATTGTGGTTATTTGGCTGTGCGACCTTAAAAAGTGGAAAAGCATTCACACCCCTTGTTGACCTTAAATATCTAAAAATTTTGATAACGTTTCCTTGTTTTTTCAATATAAAGGATTTGTAGCACCAAGTTAACAAAGTTTGATCCTTTGGATTAGGTTTGCCAGTGGACTTTTTGTGAGGGATTGCACTGGTGAAGGAGAGCTTATAATAGGGAGATAAAAAAAAAATTTGTAAGTACTAAAAAAGATTAGAGTTGAGGTGGCACTCTTGAACTTGCACAATGGTGATCAATAAGGTCCTCTATTGAAATTCCAAGGGTATAACTGATCCCTTGACAATCTAAAACATCAACATGATTGTTCATCCTCACTCTTCTAGATTTTACTCTCCTATTAGAAACAATCATAAAAGTGGCAAGATTAGGGCTTTGGGTCGAATTCTAAATTTTTAGAGCTACTTGCCGTTGATCTATACATTTTTAGTTAGTATTTGTGTCATGTGGAATAATGCTAATCTCAGCCAAGTGACAATTTTCTCCATTTTTGTGGAATTTCTAATAGCTGATTCTTATAGTGATTATTCAATATTTGCATTAGTGATGTTTTTAGAAACAAAAGAAATAGGATGTGTTATCCAAAAGAATTGTCACCTTGAAACAAGTGTCAATGCTATTTGAATGTGAAATCCAACGTTTGAGGTATTATAAAAATGGTGGGGGGTGGGGGGGGGGGGGGGGGGGGGGGGGGGGGGGGGGGTGGGGGGGGGGTGGTTGTGGGCAATGATTTGAATGTGAAAGAGGGTTTAGCTTTGAATGTTCGTCTTAGTTGTTATTGCTATGTTTAGTCAAATAGAAGGGATAGTACTTATCTTGTACTTATTATCACCTCCACTTGGTATATCCCACTCTTTTGCTACATTAAGTGGCTTGATAAAGATTCGTTCTAAACAACCAAGCATCCTTACACCAGAAAATCACTAACATCAAAAAGAGGGCCCAATCAAGGAGATTGAAAGTCGCTCATGATATTAAAAGAAAAGTCTCTAGAAATTCACTCCAATTAGAGGATCAAAACACCAGTTTTTTCAAGCCAATTTCATCCAATTGTATACATTACAAGATTTAGGGACTTTGCAATTAGAATGTTATTTGGGGCCTAATGTAGAGTAATCCTCAAAGATTTGTCTGAGTATCACTTGGATTTGCTTACCTCAATTATTGATAGATTACATACCACAAAGCACCTGGCTAGGAAAACCTTGCCAGGTGTTTTTATCCAAAACATTATGGCCATGTCATCCCTTCCTCGATCATAAAATTTAAGGAACTCTTTACAAATGAGCAGCTTGTTTCCAATCTTGACAACATTGTCATAGCCCTAATCCCAAAGATTGTGTTCCCATCTCATATGCAAGAGTTCCAATTAACATTTCATTTGAGAGACCTTACAATATCATTCCATAAATCTTAGCCACTAAGTTCAATGGTGTCTTTAGAAATAAGTAATAACTAGCTAATCAGAAAAACTTTCTCTTAAGGGAGAGTAATCTCCATTTTCCAATAACACTGGCATTATCCATAAAACCATGCATTCAATGAGATCAAAGAAAAGAGAAATTGCTAAAGACTCCCTCAAATTGGACATGTCTAAGGCGTCCAATAGAGTGTAGTTGGAATTCATTGATTGGGTGATGAAGAAATTAACTTTTCAGCGAAGTGTCTGTGTACCCAGAACTAATTTCAATTTAACATTAATGGCTTTGTTTAGGAAGTAATTATTCCTTCCCAATGTCTTCTCCAAGATGATCTCAATTCTTTATTTCTTATCATACTCCATCCTTAGGCTCTCACTTTCACACTGAATTTAGAGGCGGAGCGAAGACAGTTGGGATATTCTCTTCTTAGCATCTAGGGGTGCCAATTTCTTTTCTTTTCTTTTCTTTCTTTCTGTCTTTTTTTTTTTTCCCTCATTAATGATGTTCTATTTTATGTTATCTTAAAAAATCACAAAATTTAGAGAAAGTTGTCCAAGTTAGTGACTAAGTAGTGAAAAAGTTTGTAATTCTTATAGAACAAGAAGATTTTATTAATGAATTTGCTTCATATTAAACCAAATGATGAGATTATAAATACTTTTGAGTACATACATTGAATTAATCACCTCAAAGGAGAAGATTCTAAATGAAATCGTTTCAAATCTATCAAAAAGAATTTTTTAAATAAAGAGGTTTATCTCATTAATTGGGACAGAAAATTTCTATTAAAATTAGTACAGGAAGACATGCCTTCTTATGTCATGCTGTATTTTAGGTTATCAAATAATGTTACCTTCTTAATCAATGTTATGCTTTAAGTTATTGAAGAATGTTGTCTCTTCACTTTATACTGGTTTGCTAACTATAGATAGGAAAATAGAGAAAAAAAAAAAGATTCAAAGTTGCAGTAATTGGTGTAAATGGAATGGTCTAACCAAAATGAAAAATTTTAGAAGATTTGATTTAAGAATTTTGAATGTTTAAACATACCATTTTTGGCTAAGAATGGTGGGAAGATGTTATGCCCTGAAGATCCCTTGCTTTTCATGTGTTATATGGCTAAACATTTCAGAAACAATGATTTATTTCAAGCTTAGCTTGGCCAAAGACATGGAGATGAGAAAATTTTAGCAAGGAAGGATCTTTTAAATTACATATGTTGGTGGAGAGTCATAAATAACTATTTTATAGATATTTTGAGGGATTCATAGATTTTGAGACGAATTACTTTCAAGATATATAATTTCTCCATCAACAAGTATCGCTTACAAGGTGGCAATTCTTATTTGTAAGGTGATAACTTCGTGGAAAGTTGGTATCATAAACTCAACTTTTTTGTTAGAGGATAGGAAGATTATCCTATCACTCCACTAATATATGTTGTTTTTCTACTTTTAAACAATTTGATATGACACCATTTGACTTTAGGCCATTGTATAGTCAAGTTTGCTAACTAGCTTGTGATGTTCCTCTTCAACAATGAGAATTGAGATCATGGCAAACAACCCATAATGTTTTACTATTAATTGGAATGATTTTGGGCCTCAAATAAGAACTTTGTTGTTTTCTTAAACATCAAGTCATTCTTATGGAGATGTTAAAAAGGAAAAACATATAAAATAATTAAAATATTAGACCTTTGACACATAATGTAATACCCTAAAAGTTAATGAACGAATTATAGAACTTTGAAAGTTTTAAATATAAAAATAAATAAAATAAATAATTTAAAAAATCATAAATGCTTCACAATCATGAAATAAAAGTAGAAATAAACTTG
>JAJIYU010014303.1:0-13295 GCA_030144865.1 Tinospora cordifolia
ATATATTTTAAAAGAAACATTCGCTTTATTAATAACTAAAAAAACTTTCAAACACTTACAGGTCGAGTTGTGTGACCCCACCCAACTCTTACAAGATGTTTTCCCACCCTCTCAGACAATCCGAAATAGAAAATCCTAATGATAGAGAACTATTACTAACCCACATTATATCTATATTTGTATATATAAAATATATTTACCTAGATTTATTTTCATCATTTTGAACAAAAATTATGCATATTTTGCCATTTACATAGAATTTTTTTAAAAAAATTTCTCTAGGTTGGTGAACATTTTATAGAAATTCTTTCAAAATTCTTGAACTCTTTGAAGTAATTCTGATTTTCAAAGGCTGAAGTTTGGAGGGAAGTCGAATTTTTATTCCTCGCCTACATCATCCAAATTGCCAAGGATCACAAGTCTGTCCTTAGTATGACTTTGGCTCACAAGAAATTTTGTTAAGAAGGAACACTCCACAATCATATTACCGCCTACAACCTTGTTTCTGGCTTTAGTGCTACCCAACACACACACACACATATGTTTCCTTCAAAACAAATTATACAATTTCACAGTTTAAGTTTATCACCAAAATTTTAAAGAAAAAAAAAAGATAATATGCCATTATCAAATAAATATTTATTTAATTATCTATAATCACTAATAATCTATAATTGGAACTCTACTGAGCTTTATATAAGCATGGTATGAAAATTAGCCGAAGTTTGTTGAAATTAGCCGAATTAATTAGGTAATTTGGACAATCGAAATGAAGTCACCTGTAATTATAAAATTACAAATTTTTGTCAAAATCTTCGAAAAATCAGCGAAGTTCACTTAAAATTGAAGTTTTGAAGATTTTTGTAGAAAAAAATTGTATAAAAGCCGTGAAAAATAGCATTTTTAACGAAAGAATTTATGTGGTGCACAAAGAGAAAGAAGAACAAACTATAACTTACAAGAATAGACAATAGAGAGAAGAGTAATAAGAGAAAAATAAGCTAAAAGCCTAAAAGAAGAGAAGTTGAGAAAAGAAAGAGAAAGGAAAATCAAGGTTTATGTTTGTAAAACCAATAGGGTTTGACAATAATTTTTTTTGTTTCTTTCTTTTCTCTAACAGTTTTAAGTTAACATATGTGATGTGCATAAAACATTGCTATATTAAAATACATGTTAAAAACCATTACATGTATACTTTTATATGTAAAATATATTTATTATGTTTGTTTTTGGTATTTTTAATAAAAATTGTCCATATTTTAGCACTTATATAGCATTTTTTTGAATTTTTCTAACTTGGTAAATTTTTACAAAAATTCTTTCGAATTTCTCAAACTCTTCGAATTAATTCTAATTTTCAAAGGTCGAAGTTTGGGGCGAAGTCGAATTTTCGTTCCTTGTATATAAGAGACTTAACAATATAAATAGACCTTGGACATTCAAGAGTACAATACTTTTTATAGCCCCACAAGATTGCAACATATAGTCACTTTAGGCCAAAGACAAAGGCTCAAGTTTAAGCAGCTATGCAAAACATCCATATGATGTTCCATTTTACCATTCAATTGATAATTTCAAACGAAGACAAAACATTAAAGCAAGATTAAAAAATTAGAAAAGAAAAAGCATAATATAATCTGGATTGGCCCATTCAAGAATAATGAGAGAAAAAGTAATAGGACTATAGGAACTTAAAATTATCCAGAATTTCCAGTAATTCATGTTCATCATAGATCAACATTGCTTGTCTGAACTATTTTGGTTGGTTTGACCTTTTACTCTTTCCAGGCATTTTTGGGAACTACTACAAAACTACAATAACAACTAAGAACCTACTTTAGAGTTTCTGCATTTATAATATTCAAAAGCAATTTAATGTATTTGTCACTAGTCAGCTTTACAATATAAGTTGCTATCAAATTTTAAAAGCAACAGGAAATCAGCATTTACCTTTAGTTCATAGACAGAAATCGTGCCACGAATCATTCCCGCAGCTTCATCAAGAGAATGACTGGAGTACTTCACATCATTGACTTTCTCCTCACTTTGGACATTTGCTTCAGCTACAACCTAGGAGAAATAACCCCCAATCAGAAAAAATAAATAAATAAGAAGTGGTTTACAAAGAAGCCTACACGCTATTTGAAGCCTAACATAAATGAAAATGTTAAAATGGGTGCATGAATGAATGTGCGTATGCTTTAAAGAGAGAGAGAGAGCCCGAGAGAAATTTCAAAAATTCTTAATATCACCCTAAAAAACAGCCCAACCCATTCAGTCAGAGTCAGGAGCAGAAGGCCAATGAAAAGTGAAACAGAGTCATTAGGAATACTATGCAACCAATTCTAAAATGGTTACTGCAGAAAAGTTCTAACCCATAATACCATAGATGAGGACACAAGGTTATTAAGAGAGGAATCCATAAAAATGTCCACATTTTAACTAACTTTCTATATAAGTTTATCGAAGTTATGAGCCATTAGTTATGACTGATGCACCTGCATCCTTAATGCTGAGAAGATCTTTTATAGTCTTCATATGACATTCACTCAAAGATTCAAATTAAAGCCTCAATGCTCAGTAGTCTTTTCTTTATGTCCTTTACCCATACAAAGGATCATGGATGAGAAGGAGGCTGAACCACATATCTCAGGTAGCATATCTAACCAAGGAGCAGAAGATCTTTTAAGCTTCTTGAAAATCAAAATGGCTTATTAGTTGGTGAAATGGTGATATTTTCCAATTTTGTCTACTATATCTCTTGCTTGAGCGGGGAACATACAAAGATTTTGTGATGTCATCTTCTCTCAAAGGAAGCTTGAAAAACCTAGATATGTTCAGAAAATCTGCAGTGGCTTATGATGAATTGACCAGAACTTTACTTTCATCTTCAACAAGGGCCCACTTTGAATTAAAATTAAAACAAAAAATGAATAAATAAAAATGCATATTAATTGATTTATTTTAGAGGTTAGATGATTCCAGAAAAATCTCTCCACGAACCACAAATAAGGCTGTGTTACTATCTAAATCAACTTTCCTAAACCCTGAAATGGCAAAGCCCTTGTGCACTGAATCAATTATGAACCCTTTGACAGGTGTTTGTAGTATATTCTACTCCAATAGAGTTACGCTGACCTCTAAGATGATAGAAGAGAAACTTCCACGTCACTTGAGTGCTTCTTTTAAACAGTAATGCGATCTTTGTCAAGAATCAAGATTAAATGGAGTTTGATACAAATCACAAATCATTAGTAGAGGCATCCATCTAAAATGAACAGCAAAAGGCCCTACCAGAATTGGGTGAGGACCAACATCTACACATTTACCCTACCAATTCTAGACACTTCAGCTTCTAGAATTTGGTAGATGCATCCAAGGAACCTGTTAACTTTCCAAGGATAGGGCAGACATGTTTAGTGCAATTGCTGTTTTCATAAAGACCTATAGTATGCCAAACACGAGAATCCCTTGGTGCATAATAGACAAGCATCTTTCTCCTGTTCCTTGATGTGATGAATCAATAACATTTATGGCTGTGGAAAATGAAAGTTAATCCAATCTATGTTAACAAAAATTGGGTTGGTTGAGTGGCTAGAGGTGCTTGTCTTAAGAAACAAGATCACAAGTTCAGCTCCCACTAGCATGGGCCATTGGGAGGCATCTCCATTTGAAAAAAGAAACCATCAATAATTAAAAAAATAAATAGATAAAAGATAAGCCTATCTTACCTGGACTAGGGTACAAGTCCAAAATGGATACACATCTAGAAGTCAAACTTGTTCATCTTCAAATTTAGGGATAGAAAGAGAGTTAGAGACCAGCTATATCAAATGTCTTTTTTTATTCTCTTCTTAATTCATTTATTGTACCTTATTGTTCTCTCAAAGCAAATTTCACCAATTAATCATTATCTTTTTTTTCATATTTTCTCTTTCCAACAAAGAATCAATAGATAATAACATTTTAAAATCTGGAGCAACGGATGCATATCCTATACCCATGTCCCAGAATAAAGTGTTGGGTATGAGTAAATCGGACCAAAGTAAAGGGTCTGGGTAACATAGAGTTAGTCCATGGGCAGCATTTAATTAGTGAGAGAGCAATGACATATTTATTCACAAGCAAGTTTTAATTGGATTCATTAGTACATACTCAGAATCAAATACTTGAAGGGCTCTAATCTTCTACAGGGAAGACCGAAATTACCAGAGGTCAATCCCTGTCTCCGCATACAGCAGTATAATTTGCATGAAGACGAAGGGATTACAAACACTACTCTCATCGTAATTTATCAATTTCAAATAAGACGATCGTTGCCCACGAGAGCTAATCTGGAAAATAATTGATATGGCTTGTGTGAAATTGTGTTCCCTATGCTTTACTTGGGGGATCCACAACAAGACAGAATGCTGCAAACTTCTCGAGATTATAACAGGCTCAAACGTCAATATAAAGTTGGAAGTTCATTTTAAAAGGCTGTACTAAGAGCAATTACAAACTACAAGATTCCATTGAAGCAACAGATAATACCTTAGCAAACTTCCCACTGAACATAGACAGAACCACTTTCCAGAAAGCTGGTATATGCTGGATAAGTACAGAAGTTAATCTGCGGATATACCTTCCCCTAAGAGCATCCACTTCTTCACCATTTAACTCAACAGTTTGTGAATCTATTTGCAAATGCGACTCCCCATGTAGATCATACTCCGTATCTGACTGGCAATGATACAAGGCACAATATCAATTGGCTTATTGCTTTTGCATAAATATCACCGGTAAGATCTACTTAGACAATCACGTACACAGTTGTTTGAATCTTGTTGGATTTTCCTCCATCTTGCATCTGATAAAGCTCTCTCACGGATCTTGTTATGCAAAGCTTCCATTCTAGCTTCATGATCTAAGGTGCATCTTTCAAGTAAACCGCGAATTCTTTGATTCTGTCCCAGAAGAATAAATCAGCAAAACTCAACAAGAATTACGACATCATAGATGAAAACAAAAAACTTGTTAGTTGATCGAAAAAGAAGGGAGATGGATTTTTCCATAAGAGGGTACATATACATATAGTTTTGAAAAAGAAAAAGAAACAAAAGTAGAAAAAGGAAAATGGAAAAAGTACAGAGAAAACAGAGAAAAGATAAACAAAATAATAGGTCATAGGCATGATTATCAATACAGCTAACCTGGATATTCAAATAATGCCACACAGGGTCTGACCCAGGCTCCAACTCCAACAACAGTCTCACAGTGTTCTCAAGCTGGGAGTGATTACAGCATAAGTTAGCATCGAAAATCATTAAAAGAGGAGTATCCTATTTTTCTATTTAAATGTTCACTTGGTCAAAACCATGTAAAGATAGATATTCAACACATAAAGACAATAGATAGACAAAAAATTAAATGGACAAAGACCTTCTATCCCAGACCATCAATAATGGGTAAACAGGACATGGAGAAAGCTATGCTAAACTATCTCTTATGTTCACAAGGTGATTGAAACAAGTCCAACTTCTTTTTATCAGCTTAGTATACACACCAAACAAAGTGAAGACATAAACAATATGACAGACAATTTTGGTTGATAGAAGATTGCACTACTGTCTTTCATATGCTACCTCCATCTTTGTGTGCCTTATTCATCCTTACGAATCTTCTATTATACAAAGCTACTGCCTATGAGTTACTGGCTCATTCTTCAACAGGCACGTGATCAAAGCCTTGGCCTCTCACTGCTTGGGAGCTTACAGTCTCATGAACAGTTCTTAAAGAAGATGGGAAGCATGGAGAATGGAGACAAGGATAAATCGCTTAAAAGGTACATGACTCAGTTTAAGAATGAAAATTTCATCAAGCTGTCCTTCGTATTTTTTCAATAACTTCAACCGTATGAGAATAAAAATTATTACAACAATACTAATAATACTAAACTAATAGCAACTCTAATGAATGATTCGTCGTAGATTCTTGCAAGAATCATTTGGCAGAGGAGTAACAGATAAAAAGTTTAAAACATAAGAGCTTGGAGCTTTGGAGAAAACAAAAAAAAAAAAAAAAAGAACAGAACAATAAGGCAATTGCTACTAGAAATCTAGAGAAGAAAAGATGATATCTTATGGACAAAAATCTCTAGTACATTTGCCCTTCATCATTATAATCTCAATATATCAGTTCTTATGAACAGGAGAAATGGCACATAACCATGATTTTAGTGATTGCCAGGTTGGACCTTGAAGATTTTGCTTCCAGAAAATTATTGAACCATGCGTAATAGAGCAATTGTGCATTTTCAAGTCCTTCTTGTCAGAAGTTACCCAAGTCGCATTTAGAAGAGATATATAGATTATAGAGCTGGAGAGAGAAGCAAAACAAAAAGAAGACAATGAACTTGAGCCCCTTAACTTTACATGAGACAAAGATAAACCACATGTCGGAAGATCAATGCCGATCGATTTAAGAATTACATAGAGTCAATCAGAAGCTTTACTTGCAAGAACTTCTAAGAATATGGGTAATGATAGGGGTACGCAGGCACAAACTCGAGTGTTCCACCCAGTTGGATCAAATTGACAAGCGCAACAGGCACACATCTCAATGCGATCCCATTGAAACGCTTGAGTTTCCATGCTGATTTTTTATGTTTGGATATTTTACATTATTGTTTAAAGACTAAAAAATATGGTTTAAGCTTTCTAAAGTGGCTATCCTGGAGAGGCCCTGAAAATTGTTCAAATGAAGGAGGGTTGCAACAGTGGCATGTCACTCAATTTGAGTTCTCTAACAACCACATATAGGACATGAGCATGACTCTTCTTATAATGAATGACTGTCAATTGAAAAACTCAAGACAACTACTTTAAAGACCACTCAAATAAAGTAGTATAACTTTTCTTAATAAAAACATTAATTTCTAACCCCACTAATCGATCCGATCATAATGATAGGGTAGTTTGGTAATTGGAAGCATCAGTTCAATATTCACAAAAATCTTTTTCTCAAGTTTGCTTTCTCTTTCCTCTCCACTAGTACTTCCTTTGGCAAGTTCAATTTGGAAAGCAAGAGTCCCATCAAAAGTGAAGGTGTTTGGAAGACTAGTAGCACATAGAAGGATCAACATACAGGATATGCTGCAGAAGAAATTGCCAGGGTACTGTATCTCTCCACATTGGTGCATTCTCTGAAGACACAATGGAGAGTGGAGCACATTTTTTTTCATGTGAGATTGGCAAAGAGACATGGACTACATGTCTCCCCTTCCCAGAGGTTGTCCATATACCCAAATTCTATTGAAGAATATCCAAGTTCGAGTCAACTCAATGGCATGTCAAATCAGATAAGAGGAGTGGCAATAGCTGCAAAAGCAGCTACAATATGAGGCCTATGGCTTGAACTGGACAACAGGGTTTTTCAACAATCAACGGGTAACTATCAATTATGGGAATCTATTATCCTTCTTTGACATTCTTGGGTATGGCTTTGAAATGGAATAATGGTTACTCTACTTCGGATTGGATGATAGGCTAGGAGTCATGCCTTACAGGCCTAGCATATGAATTTTGCTTTGAAACACATTTGGATGTAAATAAAAGGTGTTTTAGACTTTAGCTTTTGTAAAACCTGAGATTGTGAATTTGGCTTGTAAACTTGGTTGTATATCTAATAAAATTTCTTTGTTTCCTCTCCAAAAAACAAAACAAAAAAAGATCTCATACTTCCAAAGTTAGAAGATTGCAATGACAGGACCAAAAATAAAGCTTTTTTTTTAAAACCAAAAATGAAGTGCTAACAGAGAAACAATTATGTGACCTCAGCATCACAAAAGACGTATCTATGAACCTTTTATTATTTGTCTGGATATTCGTAAGTTATTTTGTAATAAATTTCTGCCATCTCAACAAGGGCAGCAATTTGAGCTATAAATATCCATTCCTAGGTCTACATGAAAAAGTTAAATGCGTAACATTTTGGATGGGAAAAACCAAAAAGAAGGTATCAGATATTTAATTATGACCATAATTTCTAAGGATAAAAAAAATAAATAGTGGATATAAAGAATAAGATTTACCTCAGCGAGGTCGATTTCAGGATCTTCCATTGACTTATAAAGGGTGGCTTTGAACTCACGCATCACTTTTTCAACCTCTTCAAGAACACGCTTCAGTATTCCCACCTGGAAGCAAAACAACTCATCATCATAACACCATATTTTACCTTCAATTTTTTTTCCCAAAGACGAAATTATCTTCATTGCCCACATCCAATTGTGGAGGAAGAACAGCACTCAAATAGAATACATGTTTGCCAATAAAATCTTCTCAAAAAATATTTAATCTATTTTTCAGACAAGAAACAAATCAAACAGCTGAGGTTACATCAAACAAAAACTCTTCAATAAGCAAGCATGTCCTTCCACAGTACCGCCATAAGTTACATCCTCTGAGATATCAAAAGGTAATAACAGGTTTGCAAATGATCAGTATAACAAGCATTCCACCCCCATTGTTGTTAATGTAATTGCATTGAACGTGATCTTTACTATTTACAACAAAATCAAGTTGTATGATCTGTTTCTAGGTTTTTTTGTCATGTTTTCCAATTAATAAGGGTACATCCGTAATATTCACTTAAAATAACAACGTGGATAAGAAGGCTAAAACATTATAGATATAACTATGGAGGCAAATATTGAAAATTTCAATTTGAGATGGGAGCAAGCAGAGCAAAATCTTTAAGACTAAGTTACTTTATTACCTTTTCTACCACTAAGAAATAGGGGTATAATCTAACCAAATCAGCTGAACCGAACCCAATTGGATTGGTTGGGTTCAGTAAATAAAAAATTAAAAATCCCAAACAGAACATTTTGCGTTGGGCGATGGGTCACTTGGAACCCAACCCACCCCAAACCAATCCTAACATTATTTGCCATACCAATTTTCTCCAAAGCCACCAGGTTACAAAATTAACAAAATCACCAAAGTTCCAAACCCAAATAATGACCATTTTGGCTTTCTACATAAAATTTATCAACCTTTCATCTGCTTTGATTTGTCTTCTTATTTGATCCTTTTTTCTTCTTTGTTTCTTCTACGTCCTTGTCTATGTTTCTTCTTTTTAAAATTTTCTTTATTAATTTTATTTTTACTTCTAAGTTCAGGTCATCCTCAAGAAAAAAAAAATATAAATAAATAAAATTCAAGTCATCAAACAAGAATGACCAACTCAACCCAAACCGAACCAGCTCATATTGCATTAGATCAGGTTATGATGTCAGTTTGGTTTGGGTTGAATTTCATTTTTCCATACTCGATAAAGTTTGGCTTGAATCCAACCTAACCCAACCAATTATACTCCTAACTAATCTAATCTCTAGGAAAGAAAATGCAAAACATAAGAACACCATGATTCTTCAACTTTTGGCTTTATAAATATAAATGAAGCTCCAGTAAATGCTTAATATGACCGTACACTTCCAAAGAGTGAGATTCAGATACAGAATTGTTCTTAACTGTACATTTGAAGTGATATGATCAGCAAACAACCCAAACATAGAACTATCTTCCACTAGGCATTTCTTGCTGCAAACTAAGGTGATAGGATAACTCCATTAACGGAGAAATTAGTCCTGTATTTTTAATATTTTTAGTGATTGTTATTATAGGAGTACATTTTGATGATATGAAACTAGCAGCAGCAAGCCCTGGACTAACAAATATTGCTCACAAACCTAAATTGATTAAAGGCAGTCTTACTGACATGAGATGGCAAAACAATGGACTTCGCTTTCATATATTCGCGGACTGCCAGGTCATATTCCCCCTTGCTTATGCTCCCACGAATTGAACTTGGCAAATTGAACAGTGTTCGAAATCTTTGGAGCATACCTTGAACTGACCTAATTTTCTCAGCTTGAGCCTGCATCAATAACATTAAAATAATCAAGCTTGGGAGACTCATGGATATTCAAAAGCCTTACATCTCATGTTAACCAGTAACAACCTGCCTCTCAAATAGGGGTTCAAATGCACGATTTGCCTTTGAACTGACACGTTGTATGATATTATACAAGTGAGCAGTTCCAGCACCTTCAGGATCTTCCTCTATTCGCTTCAACTTAGACTCTATGTCTGTATCAAAGAATTAGGCAATTTTTTTAGAGTAAAACAAAATCCTCAAATCAAGATAACCAAATTATGAAATGTTCCTATACACCATTAACTACCAATCCTACCAAGTCAGCAAGACAAGATTCATGCGTACCATCAATGGTAGTTTTGCAAGAGACAAAGCAGTCAAAGTTCTCTTTAACTAGCCTCTTCTTTTGTTGAGTTCTTCCCTTAAGATCATTTTTTAACGCAAGTGCACCAGCCTCTAAATCAGCTGCAGATGTACGTTGGTGAATCCGTGATAGGAACAATTTTGCGTCAAATTTCTCCGACACATAAATCAATCTTTCTGTCAAAAACAAAACGAGACTCTCATCAAATTGCTAGAAATACATGAAAGCTACCATTCTTAACAATGAGATATCTTAAGAGTGAATGAGACACATCAAGGATAATACAAGATAGTTCTACGAAATATGAACTCCAAAGCCAAAAAGCTCGTATGGGAGATGCTAAGAACTGGCACTAGAGGAAACCATTAAAATTTGCCAAAACTATAACGTTCAATTCATCTAATCAAAGTATAAATTTACAAGAGAAAATTTGTGAATTAGCTCCAAAATTTTTTGTTTGAATAAAGATGTAAATAGAAATATATTTTAATAACAAAGAAGATAATATCCATATGTTTTAAGTTGATATAACACTCAAATGGCGTTGTTTTCATATAAACCACCAATCTTGCCAATTAACTTGTGTTTATATAATTTGTTTGAAAGTTAAAAAGAAAAATAATATTTTAACAAACTAAATGTAATAGAAATTTGAATGTGAAGATGGATATGTAGAGAAGCACTGCAAGATAATTAGCAAGCCTTTGACATAGATATTTGAACATTGTACTTTTGAACCTTTTGGATAACGTATATTATCGCATAAATTAATTTTGATGAACATGATTTTAATTAATATGAAGTGTTATTTATAATTTTAATTAATTTTAACTTTTATCATACAATAAAGTTATATACATTTCAGCATAATATCTATTCAGGGATCAATAAATAATTGATTATCGAATTATTTTTTTATTGCCTGGACCAGGTCTAAGCTTTCATGGGCTAAATCTGGCCTAAATATTGCCTTGGCGCCTTAAAACATTGCAAACATGATATTTCATGCTCTTCGCAATGTTTGTCATTCCTTTTACTATACATTCGTCAGCTTGAATTGAATTTTTCATGAATCCCACAAGACAACAGAAATTAACAAGCAAAATCACCTTGATGTTTGTAAAAATTGGATAACTTCCATGGGCATCAACAGCCATATCTTGAGCAAAATAAGGAGCAAATTAAGCCTTTGCATTGGAGCATAAAAGCCATCCATTTGATGCAAGCATTGCAATTGCCCAATCAAATAGAACAAAATTCAAAGCAGTGTTGTCAAGGCGCCGCCTAGCCCAACTCCTCCCAGCGCCTAGGCGTTGGGAGGGAGTTTTTTATAAATAAGGAAAAGTTGAAGGACCCTTTTACAAATATACATAGAATATAAGGTTTTAAAAATAATTTTTTTAATCTTCTAAAGCCCTAACAAAGCACATTCATCTTCATCGAAGCCCTCTTCATGTTTTTAGCATCGCCGGCGACCTTCGACTTCTTCCAGAACTCTAGCGACTTCATCTTCTTCCAAAACTCTAGCAACTTCATCTTCTTCAACTTCCGGCGACTTCTCTCGTAGCTCCCTCTCTATCATGATCTATCTCTCTCTCTCTCTCGCAGCTCCCTCTCTCACGCAATCTCTCTCTCTCGCAGTCTATTCGTCTTCTTCCAAAACTTCGGCGACTCCGTCTTCTTCAACCTCTGGCGACTTCTCTCGTAGCTCCCTCGCTCTCACGATCTCTCTCTCTCTCGTAGCTCCCTCTCTCTTGAAGCTCTCTCTCTCTCAGTCTCTCTCTCTCTCTATCTCGCACTCTCTCTCTCTCTCGCAGCACTCTCTCTCAGTCTCTATCTCTCTCTATCTCGCAGTCTCTCGCTCGCATTCTCTCACAACTCTCTCTCTCTCTCTCAGTCTCTCTCTATCCCACACTCTCTCTCTCTCTCTCTCGTAGCCCTCTCTCTCTCTCTCACAGCTCTCTCTCTCTTTCAGACTCTTGCAATCTGTCTCTCTTTCTCAGTTTTCTCTCTCTCGCAATCTGTCTCTCTCTCTCTCTCAATCTTTGTCTCTCTCTCGCAGTCTCTGTATCTTTGTCTCTATCTCTCTCTCGCAATTCGCTCTCGACAGTCTCTCTTTCTCAGTCTCAGCTGCTCCCCTCAGTGTCGATCTCTCTCAATCTCTATTTGCAGATACTTTTTTTCTCTTTGGGCATCAATTGGCGAAGGGACTAACTAGTCATCAATTGGTGAAATGATTGTCATTGTGCATTGATTGACCGGTAACATCATAACATTGTATTCTTTGTTTAATTTTGACTTGATAATTTTTTTGAAATTATTTATATTTTATAAATTATCTTTTTTGTATATCAATTTGTTCATTAATGAATTTTTATGATTTTATTTTTATGAATTTGTATAAATTAGAACACTAGATGGCATCCGAGAGTTGTAGTTTAAGTGTGAAGTCAAAAAGATATTGGATGGAAATATATATATTTGAAGGACCCAACAAACAAAAATAAAGTCTCATGCAACTTTTGTCACAAGGAAGTGAGTCAAGGTATCAATCGGTTGAAGCAACATTTGGCTGGAGTGGGAGGAATTGTAATTTCATGTGTAAGATGTCCCGAATCAATGAGAGATGAATGTAGGGCAGCCCTGGTAAAAAATTCAAGAAGAAGTAGCAATAACAATTTATTAGGCTCATCGGGAAGGAGAACAAGATTTTCATATGGAAGGAGATGATTTTGAAGATGAAGATAATGATGAGATTAATGTGGTGGTGCTACATGGTGGAAGTGGAAGTGGAAGTAGAAGTGCACTAAGGCCCTTGAAAAAAAGGGGCCCAATGGATCATTTTGTTCAACTTGATCCTGAAGAAGCATTGCAAAGAAATAAAGGAAAACAAGCAACCATTGAGAGTATGACAAAAAAGTCCGAGAGGAAGAAAGTATGCCAATATATAATGAGGTGGATGTATCAACAAGGAATTCCATTTAATGCTTTGAAAGCAAAGAGCTTCAAG
>JAJIYU010014304.1:0-13289 GCA_030144865.1 Tinospora cordifolia
CAACATCTCATAATTCACAAATATAATTTCATGAAATACTGTGAAAACATGAAGTCATCATGCAGAGGATTACAGCAGATGCTATTCAATATACAAAACATACCACATGTATTAAAGACGAGTATTTCTCATGATTATAGTTGCATAACACACTATTCATCATATCATAAATGCAAGAAATTAGTCAATCACAACCATGATACAATCACATCCTAGCATGTTCCTAGGTATTAAATCATTCAAACAAAAAGACTCATGTTCTATGTTTAAAACTAAAATAATACTAAAGAGCAGGGTAATCATCTCTACCTTGTCAAATGGCTCTTCGATTTCCTTCAATCTCGATACTGTTGTTCCAACTGTCCTGAATTCTCAACCTAAAATATTTGAAATAATTATTTTTAGTGTTTAAACATCATCTAATATCTTTAAGTCATAATTCTAAATTATTTCTTACTAAACATTGAAAACAGTGCATTCGGTAATTGAACTTGACTTACTCTTTTTCCAACTATGAACATTCACTATCTAATTGCTTTTTAGACCTTAAAGCTATTAAATATGCGGCCATAACCAGCATGCATCAAGTGCCTGAAATAGTAGTCATTTTCATAACTTACATGCATATTTTCATTATTTGATGTATATTAAAGTCTCACACCTAATTTCTAATCACTTCAACATGTTTAATCCTCAATTTCTAGCGAGCTTTCTTGCTGGTTTTTGACTCATATATGCATCAATTAAACACACCACTTCTGATCATGATCAACTATCCCTTCAACATGCTTATAGTCTAATTGTTTCATGCATACATACCTTATTTATATGTCACTTCATAATATCCTATTACGAACATTATAAGCAACTTAGATCATTATTTTTCAGCAACCTAACTTACTGATTTTTGACATCTAAATGTATGAAAACATCACCCCACATGCAATTACACTCAAACACCCCTTAATCATGCATATACACTAGTTAATTCATGCACACATGCTTTATTTATGTGTTCCTTCATCATACCCTGACATTAACATCATAAACAATTGAGAACCTTACTTTCTAGCAACTTAACTTGCTGGTTTTTCATCAAATAATGCATTATTCACATTATTTTACCATATAGATTACTAATCCTTATATACAACATGCATACTCATTGATTTGATGAGCATACATGCATATTTGATCCCTTGCCCCATGTAGACATGACTTCTTTCAACCTTTCATATTTCCATAGACTTTTTAACCTCCTAATGCGTTCGATTAATTCCTGAAAATTGAAAAGTGACCATTAGAAAGGAATAGAACTATTATACCTTACAATTGTTACCCGAATAACTGAGTTGGTGATGTATGCTTTAAAAGAGAGTTCTTGGTTCCTTTTCAGACTGATCAACGTTTTTGTTTTAATGATGAAAATGGGAAAAGATCTCAGAAATTTTGATGGGAAGAATGATCAAATTAAGTGGATGAAAAGAAGAAGAAAACAAAGGAGAAGTAGTGAACATGGTGTAGATTGATGCCTTATAGAATGGATTGTTGGTGATGCAATGGATGTAATCTCAACTTTGTGTAACCTTTCTCTTTGACTGAAGTTAGAGGATGACTAAAAAAATTGAGAAAGAAATCGGCATCTAAGGAGTGGAAAAAGATCGAAGGAAGAGAAGAGATGGTAGAGGATTAATACCTTGTAGAGTGAATTGTTGATGAATCAATGTGTGTGCTTCACTTTGGTGGTGTTTTCTCTTTGATTGAGATTTGGGATGACTAGAAGGAAGGGAAAAGACTAGAAATTGATTCCTAGAGTGAATAAGAAAGAGAAGACGCCATCTTCAGATAAGGGAGGATTTGTATGGATAAGGATATGAGTAGGTTTGTGAGTATACTTAGGATTCCTTGTAGTTATCTTAGTGCTTTGTGATCTTGATCCAAATTCCCCATCCTCTAATCCTCATATGGCATGAAATTTTTTTTCTAAAGCGACATTTTTTATTTTGTATGTGTTTGGATCCTTTTTTGTATACAACTTATAATACATAAAATTTTACACCCCTGTTTTATACTCTTTTCTCTATAGTTTCTCATGTTTATTTTGTATGTTGTGTGCAAAAATTAAGTTTGTTAACTCTTTTGGTGAGTCTCTCCCCCACCCAACCCAAAAAAAAAAAAAAAAAACTCTTTTATTGATTAATGAAATTTAAATACTATTTTTAATTATTTATTTATGTTATTTGATTTTTTTTACCAATATACACATGTATGAATGATGCATATATACATTATTTTCATGTATATATATACATATATATATATATATATATATATATATTCAAATGACTCTTCATACCAATAAATAAAATTTATTATTTATTTTATTTTTAGGCTATTACAATAAAAGTTTTTCAAATGACTCTTCATACCACTAAATTAAATTTATTATTTATTTTATTTATTTAATTTTAGGCTATTACACTAAAAGTTTTAAAAAAATTGTTATTGCATTAATAGAAAATAAAAATACCAATAATTATGTATTATTTTTATATTCATCAATTAACACAACCATATATATATATAATGAGCTAACAAATTATGTAGGTTAATAGTTTTAGTGCATGCTTCACAAAGACAGAAGAAAAAAAACAAAATAAATAAAGTTGAAATAAGATAAAAATTTAAAAATAAATTAAAAGAGTTTCCAAAGTCATCTTCTTTAAGTCAATTAACTCTTGAAGAAGAAGGTTTTAAACACTACATTTGAACAATAAATTAATAAATGAAGCGTGGTGGAAGTCAAACTGGCGATGCTCAAGAAGCGAGCATTACAGAATCAAATATCAACACAAAGAAAAAAAATAAAAACAAAAGTTGCTATTTTTTTAAATTCACGATTCATAGTAGATTGATTTTCTTAAGGTTACATATTAGTATTTTTATGTATTAAAAGTATTTTTATATATTAGTGTTTACCTTGTAATACATTAAATGTTGAAATTTAAGCATAAATGTGAAAAAAAAATTTTGAACTATTGTTGTAAATCTTATCAAAATAAATATGCTAATAAATTGAATAAAATTTTGATAAAATTAAGACATAGAATGCTACATTAACATACAGAACATGTTTGATATGCGTTAAAGGTTAAACATTGTTAATACAAAAACATATTTATCAGGCCATAAATATTATACTTCATTTGTTAAAAGTACCTATTGTTAGTATATTATATATGAATATTATAATATCTTATATGATATAAATAAGATATTATAATATACTATATAATATCTATTTAATTATATATGAAATATTATAATATCTTATATGATATAAATAAGATATTATAATATACTATATAATATCTTATATTTTTATTTCCTTTTATATATTTAGAAATTTATCTATATATATCATTGTAAAGCTCTATTGTGATTCAATTCAATCAATATTATTTCATCTTTTCATCATGGTATCAAAGCTGGTTTGATCCTCTCTTGGTTTTTTAGTTTTCAGCCGACCAAATTGGCCGGCTGGAATTACTGCAATCGTGGCCGATGTTATATTGCTCTCGTTCGCATCTGGAATTTCTCTGGTTCTATTCGCATTGCTCCTTTTTCATCGTCATTCTAGTTTGCTACTTCAAATCTGAATCGATGAAGATATTGTAGTAGATCTGACTCACGATATACTCCTTATTCTTCCCTTGTTGTTCGCAATCCAGATCTGTTGCTACTCCTTGCTGTTTTGAATGTTGTTCGCCCTGTAGTTGCTGTGTTTTTGCTGCTCATCTTACTGCTATTGCTCCTTTTCTGTTTTGTTCACTGCTGTTGCATTTTTTGTTATAGTTTGCGTGTTGTTCACGCTTGTTATGCCACGGTATCTCCCATGCCGCATCTTTTTCTTGTGCGCTAATTACTGTGTTTGTTATGCCACAGTATCTCCCGTGTCGCATCTTTTTTTATGCGCTAACTATAGCGCTTGCTATGCCACGGTATCTCCCATGCCGCATCTTTTCTTGTGCGCTAACTATTGCGCTTATTATGCCACGATATCTCTTGTGCCACATCCTTTCTTGTGCGCTAACTATTGCGCCTGCTTTTTGTTAACAAACTCAAGATGATTTTTTTTATCACCTTGAGTTTGAGGGGGGATGTTAGTATATTATATATGAATACTATAATATCTTATATGATATAAATAAGATATTATAATATACTATATAATATCTATTTAATTATATATAAAATATTATAATATCTTATATGATATAAATAAGATATTATAATATACTATATAATATCTTATATTTCTATTTCCTTTTATATATTTAGAAATTTATCTATATATATCATTGTAAAGCTCTATTGTAATTCAATTCAATCAATATTATTTCATCTTTTCATCACTGATTTTATATTTGTTTTCATCATTTCTAATATTAAGTATGTATATTTTCACATCTAAAAACTTTTTAAACTTCTCTAAGTTAAATATTCGTTGCAAAAGTTTTCTAAGACTTACTTCAATTCCCTCGAGTTAATTTCGACTTTATAGGGAAAGCTCATGTACCTTCCAATGCCAAACATAGTGGTTGGTCAGTTGCACATGGTGAGATGATTTGGTAGGATATACTTCAATGACGATTTGGACCTTGGCTCTCTTGCCATATTGGTGTTGCTTGTGCAAACATAATCTCAAGTCCATTAGTCATATTATTGTTGAATGCGATTTAACAAAAAGCATATGGGAAACATGGACAAGTGTAATGCTTTGGGACCCAATTCAACCTTTGGGACTTTCTTGATGGAAGAACATCTTTGGGGAAGGTGATGGATTATTAATGGGTGGTTCTAGTTACTGTCTTCGGTGGTTTGGAAGGAAAGGAATACATTGCTACTTAATAACCAAGATGACTACATAATGGTGGTTTTGCAAAACTTTTTCTTATTGACTATGTTGAGGCCTAGGGGTTAGTGCAAGCAACCTTTCAAGAGCGATTAGCTTGGACAGAGTGATGTAGGGGTTGGGCTCCTATTTTGGATTGTATTTCCTCTTAGCAAATGGACAGCTTGTCCTTTATGCATTTCTGATGCATATAATGTTTTACTTACTTTTGTTTCTTATGAATAGCAACAACAACAACAACAAAAATTGATTACTGACCATCCTGATTGATTTCGTTTTTGATTGGTGAACAGGTTCGGGAAGAAGTTGATGCTGCTTTATTGAAGCTAGGCTTGGGAAATGCTATTTGCAGGTCTGAAATTGTTATGACCATCTTTAAGAATTCAAGAGCTCCACTGGAGGTTTATTTCATTTGATTTTGTTTTCTTGATACTAGTTTATGAGCATTTTCTTGGCAAAATCATATTTAATGGAAAAGTTTTAAAAAAAATTTTGTTGTCCCTCCTTGCTTCTCCTCTTGAATTCTTCATTATCATCTGCGAAAATTGAAAATGAGCCTGAAGGTCGAAAGCACACAACATTACCTTTTTTTATTTGAGGATTTCTACACTCTTCTCATATGTAGTGCTACTGCTTCCTTCATAAGACATCTGAAGGGGTTTCATAAACATTAGTTTTACCATCACAGGCCTCGAGTCTTCGAGTTTATATTATTAACAATTTTAATGGTTTGGAAAATGGTTCTCCCTATCATGTAAATGCATCTTTAGCTTTACTTTCAGTTTGGTTTTAATGTTGTGCGAAAATTAAACTATGTTTATCTGTCAATAGTCTCTGACTTTCTTCTTACTTGCAGTAGCAATGACCCTTCCACTAAACAATCCGAAAGACCTGATCAATGGCACCTTCGACTGCAATTTGAATCTGGGTTGCCCACATTTCTTTATACAGAAGAAAATGTAGAAGCAAAGCAGGGTGGTGCCATCAAAGTTGTGCTGCTTGATGCATCGACTGGATGGGTTAGAACATCAGGACCTGAGTCCTCATTGAAACTGGAAGTAGTTGTGCTTGAAGGTGACTTCAATAACAAGAAGGATGAAGCCTGGACAGAGGAGGAGTTTGAAGCCCATGTGGTCATAGCTCGTGAAGGAAAAGGACCTCTCCTGCGAGGAAATTTGCAAGTGATACTCAACAAAGGTGTAGGAGTTTTAATAAATAACTCATTCACTGACAATTCAAGCTGGGTGCGGAGCAAGAAGTTCAGAATTGGGGTGAAAGTTGCCTCAGGCGTTTGGGAGGGCAGGCGAATTCAGGAGGCAACAACAAATGCTTTTCGAGTAAAGGATCATAGAGGAAAATGTAAAATCTTACGTTTCTGTGTCATTTTTTTATTTTTGTTTTTGTTGCATCTTAATCACTGATTGTTTCTCTATGCTCTCCGCAGCATACGAAAAGCGTTATCCACCTACACCAGATGATCCTGTTTGGAGATTGGACAATATTTCTAAGGGTGGGAAATTCCACAATAGGTTGAAGGAGGCTGAAATAAGCACAGTAAGAGGCATTCTCAGTCATCTAGAGAGGGATTCTAAAAATCTTAGAAAGGTTAGAATCAGATTTTATTGTTCTTATTATTTTTTCTGAATAACTATGGTTGTGTCACTCTGATGTTTCTCCCTCTATGGTTGCAGATCCTTGGCGAAGGCATGTCAAATAAAATGTGGGAGGACCTTGTAAAGCACGCAATGACTTGTGCACTGGATGGGAAACTGTATGTTTACCACCATGATGACTCAAGGAACGTTGGTGTCATTTCTAATGATACATATGAGTCGGAGGCTCTTATCAAGGATGGCAGCAATCATGCAGTTGATTCTTTTTCTGACGATATGAAGGTTAGTCGTATTCTCATGATGTTTATGAAAGCTTTTTTTAAATCTTTTTCTTTGATTTATGTTCTAATGAGCACTATTTAATAAAGATAAACTGATAAAACATGTTTAAGTGATGATAGGTATGCCTCAATTGGAGCTAAAATGAGCCAAAATTCTTCAAAAAAAAGCACTCCAATAAACTGTAGGGTGATAATTCATGTAGTACAAATGTTCAAATGGTTTTTATTTAAGCCATGGCAACAAAGAAAGCTGACTAAAAAGGAAGATTGAATGGAGAATGATTAAATACTCAATCATCTATCTCACTAGTATTATGCCTTTATATTGTCAAGCCACAAGCGTGTTCTAATATCATAAAATCCCATTCTACTTCCCCTTTTTGCAGAATTATAACTCCGCTTTTTTTTTTTTTTTTTTTTTTTATTATGTTACAACTCGACGTGGGTAACTAAATAAAGTGGTATAGATTCTATAATATTTCAGTCTGAATTCCTGTAATCCAAATGCTTTTCATCAATACCTGATATCTTGCATTTTCTAATTTTTGCTAGGAAACATATGGTTCTCTTTTAGAAGAGAATTCATGCTTTGGATTTTCATGCTAGAACCTCCATAATATCCGTTGAGTTTAGCCACTCCTAATAAGTGCTTGACATGAAATTATACCAAAGATGATATTTAATTTGAAAATGAGACAATTAATTACTTCAATTGATACCCGTGAAATAAATGGCTCGGCATTTATTTTTCACAGCTGTATGAAGCTCCTAATCGAACCTAAACTTCTTGCTTGCAACACAAAATCTTCCAATTGAGAACGTTCATGTTACATCTATGCAGTGATGATTGGATAAATATATAATAAATTTATAAAATCTATGTTATAGCAATGAACAAGCACTAGGTGCATGGTGGACTTGGTTACATGTACATATCCACAAGCTTGACAAAGGCTTTGTATTTTTATTTTTATCTTTGCAGGTTTATGCGGATAAGTCAGTCAAAGAAGCATATGATGATTCGGAGCGTATCACGGAGTATGCAAATTTCAATGAAAGTACATGCAATTCTGATCTGCAAGAAACAGCCCCAAGCTTCCCCACTCCTATTCCTCTAGAGCCACCTATGATTATGGAAGGAAGGTTGCCACGTGGAGGTAAGAATTTGTTGACATTGAGATCGTTGCTTGAAAACTAACTGGTAGTAGGACATCAGATGCAGTGTTCAATTAAATATGAAAGTTTGGAAATTCAAGTGTTACTACAAGCTAAGTTATCGTAAGCTCATTCTTTATTGGCAAATTCAAGACCATTGATTAGGTTTGTCCCATATTTAGTGTCAAAGTTGGTGTTGGGTTGGAGATGCCATAGTGAACCTTATGTCACCCATCCATTGAGACAAGAACCTTTCCAGGGTCAACCTTGTCATGCTTACTTGCAATTTCAGAATTCAAATCACTTTGTGAATTTCTTTCCATTTTAGAAGTCAATGCATATAATGTGCACGGTTATTGCTGTAATCTGAAGGAGGGAGCTTAGTATTGTTGCCAGCCCCCAATAATTTTAGGGAAATTTTATCACTTTAATGAACTTGACCCATTCTGTTTTTTGAGAACCATTTGCAGTGTCATTCTAGTCATACTCTCTTGATGCATTAATCTGTTATACGGATTCCACTGATATGCACATGGAAATTTGTTTTTTTTTTTTTTGTTTTTTTTGTTTTTTTGATCAAATGGTCTATGATAGTGATTACTCTGCTTATTTTCCTTCAGTTATTTCCAGTAATGGAGATCCAACTACCAAATATGTGATGGGTCCCCTTCACAGCCCTTCATCCTCTTCTCAGAACGAGCCAATGGGCATATATCAGGAAACTGAGACCTTAATGAATGATGTCTTCCAATCATTTTCAGACTTGGGGTCAATCGATGGATTTCAGACTGGTGTCTTCACCAATCCTTACATTTATGATGACTGGCTGCTCGGCAATATTTGCTGCAATATGTTCGATTGCAATGCTAATGTGGGTCAAATAGGCCCATCAGGTGCATTATTTTAACGAAACTCCAGCCTAGGTGAGGATTGGGTAGAGTCATCAAGGACAGCTACTCTGAGGTGGCTCAAGCTCAAGGCCATTGTTTTGTGGCGCATCTGTACCAGGAACAAGGTAGCTAGGAAGGCAAAAGAGAGGCTCGCCCCCGTCTTTCTTTTTTGATGATCAACATTGGGAATCATCTTTACCACGTAGTGAATATAATTAAAAAAACTTAAAATTCTGAGCCTTGCTTTGGTTAAGACTGGGATTGGTCTGGTTTTATTTTTGGTTTGTTTGGAAACTATTTTTATGAGTTGTTTGTGTTACTTTTGAGAAGTTATTTGTTGTTTTCAGGGTGATTCTTTCCTGCTTTATTATTTGCTTGGTAGGCTGATAGCTGTTCCTAAGCTGCCTTGATTGCTCCATCTTAAAAGCTTCAATGCAACTATATTAAATTGAATACTAAGATATTTTAAATAAATCACATTATCTACAACAACATCACGATATGACTAGTGCAAATTATAAAATATTTCATCAAAAAAGTTTTGAAAGAGTTTCACTTCAATACAGTTTAAGGTATCATAAAGTTGTTAAAAATTCACAAGATTGATGGGTTTGTGTTAGTTTCAGTTTTTAATTTTTATATTACACAAGAGGGACAGAAGTGTTTTTAGAGTTAGAAAATTAATTGGTTCAAATGTGAGTGTTGGATATTTTAGGCTTCTAACGTATAATTTGATTTGAAATAGTTTGAGTTGGAAGTTTTTTAACCTAATTTAACCCAATGCAATTTGTTTAGTTTTATTTGATTTGGTCTGTTTGAATTAGGGTGTTTGCGGATTGGTATAGATTGGGTTAAGGGCAAATTCATGGCCCAACCCAATCTATTCTTAAATTCAATTCAATTCAAATAGTTTAGGTTCAATTTAAATTGAAATAGTTTATCTTGATCAATATTCTTGGTTATATATATTTCAATGTTCTTGTTAGAAAACTATCAAATTAAAATGTTCTTTCATTTTTATTTTTGATAATAATTTATAGCTGGCCAAAATAAATATACAAATCAATGAAATTGTAAATTTTTTCTTCTATTTTGAATGGTTTTTGTTTTAAATCACATAAAACTAGCCTACTTAAATTTAACACTGTCATCTTTAAAGTTGAAACTTTTTTACTGTAAAATTCGTAGTTTCAAAAAAAAATATTAAAAATGATTTTCGTTAATCTTTAAAAATAATGGAGCTCATTTATATAAAAACGTGTTTAATTGTAAGTATAAACATTATATCAATTTAAAAATTACTTATAAGTTCATCGTTTAAATACATATATATAATAAAAATATTTTTAGACCTTGTTTTATTTACTCTAAAGTATTCTTAATTAAAAATAAAGTTAGATCGGATGGTTGGTTATATTTAAAACTTTAAGTATCAAACCCAAATCTTTTTAGTTAAATATTTTTAAACTTAACTCAACTCAAATAATCAATGTAACCTAATTTAAACTAATTTAAAAGGTTGAATACCAAAGTTAAACGCGTTGTATACTAGTGTTTTTGAGATATTATAACATATCACATTCTATATACAAAAGTTATACATGTTGTATATAATGTTTTTGAGATTCTACAACATATGCATTCTATATACAATATGTATACAGAAGTTATATACACTATTTTATTATTTTTTATCCTGAAAAATATGCGTTATTTATTCCATCCCGCTTTTCATAAAATTTGTTTTTAAACTGTTTTTTAGTATTTTTGATATTAATTTTCTCGTTTTTGTATATAATAAAAAATGACAATATTTTTGTAAATATTTCTATTATTTTATACAAATACATGCTTTTCTCTATGTTAGTGATATGGTACCATTAAGCTTTTTATCCTTGCAGCTTAAAAGTTCATTTCATTAAAAGTTAATTCCAGTGGTCTTGCTTGAAGATGAGACAAATGAGCTATTACAACTACTGATAAATTTAAATGAAATCAAGTAATTACAATCACAAGTGAAGTCATCGAGAAACTTCGGGAAAGAGGAAGAAAGTCTTCTAGCGTAGTTCATGCTTTTGCAAGACTAGGTTCGATGCATTTGAATAGAGTTTTTTTTTTTTTTTTAATACAAAAAGAAAAAGAAAAAAGAATGAACCCTTTATTATTTATATATTTATAAATGGGGGATCACTGAATATGAAAAAGAGAAAAAAGAAGAAAAAAAATTATAAGAGGATTTATAAACTCGAGGCCCATGTTGTTAAAATATTTAAATTTTGTAAAAACTTACTTTATAGTAAAATTTATTATGTTTTACAAAATTATGAATTTTTTTTTTATTTTGACTTTTGTTATAACAGCATGTTTAGGTTATTTTTTAATTTAAGAGTTTAAGGTTTAGGCTCATACATGCAATTTATATACTATATAAGAGTCAGACTATCAGAGTCATATTAATCTATTATTTATATTATTTATAAAATATATATATATTTATAATACATATATTTATTTTAAATTATTTACTTTTTAAATATCACTGGAGCGGATCACAAGGCACCGACGATTGTGCGTCATATTCACAGCTTGCAGTTCCTTTCCTTGTTCGAGTTGGACCCAAAAACGCCTGGTCATGCATAGTAGGCTAGCTGAGACATAAAGCCGATGAGGTGAGCCCATGGGTCCAAAATAAGAGAGAGAAAATAGGCAAGGCACGTGACGATATTCGGCAATAAAACTTCATCATTTATTATTATTTTTTAAAAAAGTTATAGCTTAGTACATATGTATGCATTAGCTAGATTGGCTAAGAAATTAGTGAAAATTACAGAAAATGTCAAAAAATTTAACTTAATATCATTATTATATGCAACATTTTTATTTTATTACAACTATATCACATATTGTTAAATATTATCGAAATTACCGGATCGTAGTTTAGTTCTCATCAGGTATCCCCTTCTTCTTCATTGTTATCATCAACGACTGTGATCAAAAGTTCTGGTTCTCGTCTATAGATCTACCAACGCTTATTGTTCTAGAGATGCCGACGCAATCGTTTCTAGATGCTAAGCAGTGTGGTGGTTTGTCTATAGATTTTAACAAACCACCCCTAGCAACTCCAACCACTATGTGGTGATCGATGATTCAAGAGAGGATGTGTTGTTCTTAGATTTTTAATCTTTCTGCTTTTTATGATCTACCCTTTTTTCTTATTCGTTGATTGATGAAATCATTACCGCCTTTTAATTTTCAAATCATTTGAAACTAAGAAGCCCTAATTCTTCCAGAGGTCTCCACTATCCAAATGGCATGAATGAAGTAGACAACTCACAAGTCCAAAGGTGGCAAGGCACTGAGGAAGCAACTGGCGACAAAAGCATCAAGAAGTCCACCTCGGCTACTGGTGGCGTGAAGAAGCCCCATGATTTAGAACTGTAACTTTCAGAGAAATCAACAAGTATTAGAAGACCACCACTGGTGTCAATAGCCTTCCGTCCCATCCATATCGATCGTCTTCACCATATTCTCTCCCAAATGCTAATCGACCTCAAGCACCAATCAGATCTGATTATCTAGAATCTCAAGCACAGTCAAGATCGGTGGTAATCCCTCATTGAATCGGACATCGACAACAACACCTGGAGATTTCGTGAACAGGGTAGCAGAGTTCTCTCCCAAATGCAAGAGCAAGAGTAGCAGCTGCTGCACAGAGCAGCAGTTTGGCCGAGGCATACCTAGAGATTTTGTAAATAGTTGTGGAAGTGGTGAGATCTGACATCTCCAGGACGAAGATGAAGAAAACGCCAAGAACGCGAGAACTCTGACAACAAGCTCGATGGCAAAAACCACGCAGATGATGACTATGTTCCTAGCTGTGGCATTGGATTCATTAAGAGGAAGAGGTAGAGTCTCTCCTCCACCTACAACTGCCTCTGCTTGCTCTAGCTGTTGCAGCTTGCCGCCGCTACCATCGCTCTGATCACCGCTGTGCCCTGTGCCATCAAGCAAAACTAGTCGTTGCTTCCCTGTTTTCTGTGCCACTTGTTGTTTTTCTATCGTGTTGTTCGCTCGTGTTCCTCACCACGTTCTATGTTCTTTGTTTGTTGTTTTCTATCTTCGTTCAGCTGATCTTGCTACTTGTCGCACAATCCAAAATAGGACTGCTCTCCGACGGATGACTAACGGTCAAACCATGTCCAAAGTTTTTAGGCAGTTTGAAGATATTGTCGAATGAATGGTCTGTTTTGATAAAGCTTGTCTTTCCACCAAATGCGGAGATCAGATCAGGCCGGATCGAAATGGATCGGACTGATTCGACTTTTTCTGATCTGTTTTGTTCACTACAATGGATTGTTGTTTCTGTTTCTCTCTGTTACTGGTGGTGAAGGGAAGATGAAGAGAAGATCGGATTTTGAAGTATATTTAGTATATT
>JAJIYU010014305.1:0-13287 GCA_030144865.1 Tinospora cordifolia
TAAGGGTTTATTTCACTGGGCCCCCCCCCCCCCCTCCTTCCCCTCACCCCCCCCCCCCCCCCCACACCCCCCCCCCCCCCCCCCCAAAACAACTCAAATTGTGGTGCTAAAATATGCATTTGCTTTCTCTTGATCTGCTCTTTGATTATCCGCAACCTAGGCTCGAGTCTAACATTGATTAGCTACACTTGGTGTCCTTGCAGTTACTTGTCAATGGGTTTTGAGACTCCTTCCACCCTGCCACCTTCTCGCAGCATCAACCATCGCATCATTGTCATATCCAACAGTGGGCTTGTTAAAGTGTGGCCTTATAGATATCCATACTTGTTGAAACCTGAGATAGAGAAATTAATTGAGGAGATGCAAGCGGAAGGGATCATTTGGTCAAGTACCAACCCGTATTCCTCCCCAATTGTTCTTGTCAATAAAAAAAAAAGATGATTCATAACACTTTTGTGCTGATTATAGGGCCCTTAATGCTATCACAACCAAGGATAGATTCCCAATCCCAACAATGGATGAGTTACTTGACGAACTACATGGATCTTGTATCTCTTCCAAGCTAGATCTGCAAGCAAGGTATCTCCAAGTGTGCGTTAATCCGACTGATATTGAGAAGACTACATTTTGGACAGATGAAGGGCATTACAAATTCCTCGTGGCCTCTCCAATGCCTCTTCCGCATTCTAAGCCCTTACGAACTTCATATTTCAGGTATTTCTTCTTAAGTTTGTATTCCTCTTCTTTGATGATATACTAGTCTACAACAAATATTGGGCTTCCCATTTAAATCACTTGGAATCAGTCTTTCATTGTATCGCATGACCAGTGCCTCTATGCTAAGTTATGTGCAAATTTGGATGCTTAGAATTGGGCGAAGGGCATATGATATTGGCCTCTGGTGTGGCAGTTGATTCGGATAAGATCAATGCCATTAGGCGATGGCCGTTGCCATCTTCATTGTCAAAACTATGACTTTTTCGGCATTACTAGTTACTATCGTCGTGTTGTGCCTCATTATGCCACGATTGCAACATCTTTGATTTATTGACGAAGAATGCTTTTGTTTGGTTTATAGATGCATTGCTTGCATTAAAGACAACACTAATGTTTACACCAACATTAGGCCTTCGGAATTTCTCAGTACTATTCCCCCTTCAAACTGATGCATTAGGTTCTAGGATTAGTACAATGTTCTCCCAAAATGGTCACTCTATCATTTCTTTAGTGAGCAAATGTCACCATGTATGTGTGTTTCCTCCAATTATGTTTGTAAGATGTTTGCCTTCAGAGAGGCTGTTAAGAAAAGACATCAATATTTATTAGGTCTCCTTTTCACCATCGAAATTGACCATCAAAGTCTCTACTTTATGGTCTCCCAAACTATTCAACCATCGGAGCAAAAAAATGGCTTACGAAGCTTTTAGGGTTCAATTTTGACATTGTCTATTGCCTCAGAAATGAAAATAGGTCCGTTGCTGCTCCATTTCACATCTCTTCAGGGTTTCTCAATGCACTTCAATTGACTTCCAAGCCATTGCTAGCCTTATCAGATGTGAAGTTGTCAATTTTATAAGTTAAATGATGCAACATTGAAGTACCTCAAAGAAGTTGTGGTCTACCCCATTGATTTTCCTAATTTCTCTGCTCATGATGGTCTCGCATTCTATAAAGGGTGTGCAGTTATTCCTCTTGACTTTTTCCTACAATGTTACTCTTACATGATGCCCACAACTCTCCTTAAGGAGGCCATTAAGGTATGTAACGAACTCTAGCACGCATTGCTTCCACTTGTTATTGGCCCAACCTTCACAAGGCTATTCGTGACTCTGTGTCCAGGTGCTCCACTTGTCAAGAGCGCAAACCCTTTAACAAGGGCCCCCAAGGTTTACTCCAACCATTAGCTATCCCAAGAAAGACTTGAGCCTCTATTTCCCTTGATTTCATCACACATCTCCCCCCCTTCCAGCAAGAGACTTGCAATTCTTGTAGTAGTGGACTATTTATCAAAGCATGTACACTTCTCGGCATTGCCTGCCCATTTCACAACCCCTATGGTTGTTGAAATTTACATGCATAATGCGATACACATTCATGGTATTCCTGCCTCTATAGTATTTGGTCAGGATCCCCTATTCATGAGCACATTTTGACGTGAGTTGTTCAAGATGCATGGCACTATTTTAGCTACGAGCAACGCTTATCACGCGCAAACAGACAGTAAAAAAGAAGTTGTTAACTATTATCTTAAAGATTATCTACGATGCTTTGTGGGTGTTTATTCGTGCAAGTGGCCTTCCTTCCTTTTGTGGGCGGAACGACATTACAACATTTCTTGGCATTCAACTATAAACATGATAGCCTTTGAAGTTGTTTTCACATGGACCCCTCCTTTCCTCTCAAATTATATTTTGAAGGTTCTACCTCTGTTGCTTCTATTGACGACTTACTCAAGTCTCGCTTAGCTGTCCTTGCCAATTTGTAGCGAACCTTTTGTGTACTTAGACTCATATGTGTAACCAAACTAATACCTGACATTCTGATGACTTTTTTGCTATTAACGATTATGTTCTTCTGAAGCTACAACCATATCACCAGTCATCCTTGGCCCATAGACAGTCCAACAAGCTAACTTGTCGCTTTTTTGGGCCCTTCAAAGTGTTGGAGCATGTTGGCCGATTTGCTTACAGATTGATATTCCCTTCCAAAGCTCACATACACAATGTTTTCCACGTCTCGCTTGTGAAAAACTTTCACAATGACCTTGTTACTCGTCTTCTGCCCTCTAGTTTCTTGGGCATCGACCACTCTTACAATCGGCAAAGATCTTAGCTACTCGTAAAATCCTACAGCATGGTATTCATGTCTCTCAAATCTTGGTACGATGGGAGAATTAGCTAATGAAAGATGCTGCTTTGGAACCCCTCAAGAAATTTCAAATTGATTTTTCCATATTTTGACCTTGAGGAAAATGTCTTTTGGAAAGGGAAGGTAATGTTATGTGCACAAACAACCAGCCACAAGTATAGGCTAAACGAAGCTCATGCTCAACAACCAAACTGTAATGACCCGTATTTTTGGACATTGAGTCGATATAAAGATTAATTAAAGGATGAGTTGGTTGAAAAAATGAGAAAAATAAATAAATAAATAATGTAAAATAAAGAGATAAGGGATGATGTGCTTTGTTGGAAAAAAATATAAAAAATAATATGGATGATTCGTAAAGATAAGAGAGCCACTATTGTTGACATTTTGACATTAATTGACAAGGAACCCACCCAAAATTTTGCTATATAAGCTCTTATTCTCAAATCATTCTTGCTCACTTGCTCACATTTGCTCATCTGGGAAAAAGAGAAAAAGAGAAAAAAAGAAGAAAAACGGAGAAGAGAAAAGAAAGAAAAAGAAGAAGAAAAGAGGAGTTGCCCGTTTTCGAGGATCCGACATTTTGAATAAATTATTTTTAACTCTTCTCAATTTAGAATTGTTATAAAAGTTATGAATTTTGGTTTTTCTAGTGTAATTTTCGTAAAAAGTGTTAGTCTATTGTATGACTCAAAATTATGGTGTATTTTTCCTAAGAGTAAAAATACACAATATACATACATACATACATACATACATACATATATATATATTATTGTGTTCAAATCAACAAGTAAAATATAAATATGCACTTTATTTGTACTCATTTAGGCCTAAAGAATTTATATGATAATTGAAAGTCGACACGTATGGGGTATACTTATTAACACTAAAACTTTAGTTGACAGGTACTGAAATATGCAGAATGAAATTCTAAAGTCAATGACACTAAAATTAGGATTTTTGGATATCAATAGGTATATTAAATTTGCATTTAAGCAATTGGAGGAAAAAATGTATAGATTAATATTATTGGTATATATAATGTTATATAATTGATTATGTAATGTTATAAATATAACATTATCTATAATCAATGTTGTATAGCATTATGAATTACTTCACATGAAAAAAATGCATAACATACAAAATAATAATTTTTTTTCTATTTATTATATATTACAACAAATTTTCGAAGAGGTCACGTAGGGTATACCAAAAGTGAAATACGTGTTGACAGTGTGAGCTTTTGGTATTTGGCTCGATAATGGGAGATGTGACAGGCAACCAGGAGAACATCAGTAGTCGATTTAGTCTATGAGTAGTAATTTGATGTATATATTTATTCTTTTATTCTACTTATGATTGTTACATAATTGGGTGCTACATGCATTGCATAATACATTGAGATAGAACTGATCTTCAAAGTGTCAACTTGGCCTCAAGATGAGAGGTTTTGAGGTACGGACATTGAATTATAAAATTCCTAAGACACGAGTATGAATCTTCAGATGTGCCGACTTGACCTCAGAATGAGAGGTTCCAAGGTGCGGACATTGGATCTTAATGGTTCTGAGATATGACAGATCTTCAGATGTGTTGACCTGAACTGATGATGAGAGGTTCCGAGGTGCGGATATTGGATAATGATAGTTTTAAGGTAGGACTAATCGACAGATCTTTGGATGTGCTGACCTGACCTAATGATGAGAGGTTTTGAGATGTAGACATTGAATCGTGATATTGCAAGATTGAGTGGTACCGTGGTATACTCTATGGATATATTTAGAGTGGTACACTCTATTGTGGGTGGCAACTGTACCACTTGGTGGGCCACGATCATCGATATATGACATTATGGACTAGTCTGTGGGCCATGATCGATGATTGATATTGCACTATGACTTGGACGATGGTCACGTTCGTCAGGAATAGCAGTATGACTGAGAGATCGTTAAAAAGAATGAAGGGTGCCGAGTTTAGACACTGGACTCTTGAACCATGGCATATTAGGCTGTTGCATTTTTATATGTTGATGATTGTACGTGCTATTTGTTATTGCATTTTTATTGAATGATTGTGATGTTGCCTGTTGCATTGCATATAGAATGTTAGACTTAAGTGCATATATCTATTGTTACTCATTGGGCTCCTGTGGACATCAAGCTCACTACTCTTAAAATTTCAGATTCGTTCGGTGTGGATAAGAGAAAAGGTATGCTGATCGTGTGATCTTTTCTAGCTTATCTCTAGTAGGTCTTTTTGTTTTGCTAATTTTGGTATTTTAAATCAGTATGTACAAGTTTTGAAAGAAATGTAAAGTTGAACTGGACTCTGTTAATGTAATTAATGTTAAAGACTTCCGTTATTGTTACATTATTTTGCTTAACTTGTTATTGTTACACTCTGAATGCTATAAATGTTTTGATGGTAAAACTTAATAGTAGTCATTAAGTTTGACTGAGGAGTAGACTTGTCTGATTATTGTGCTGGTTAGGCCGCCTATATGAGGTTTCAAAATGGGGTCCCGACACAAACCATCTAGGTTCAATGACTTTGTAATCTAAAAGAAATATCAACTAGTTAGGTGGTGAGCAAGTGGTCATGTGTAGCTCAGCATGCAGCCTATCAGTGAGAGAGGATGTCACCTCATTGATATGAAGAATAAAGTGGAAGTGCAATAGGGAATTAATTAACCCTCTTCTTTCCTCACCTCTCTCTCTCTCTCTCTCTCTCTCTCTCTCTCTCTCTCTCTCTCTCTCTCTCTCCCCCCCCCTGGTTCTTTCCTTCGTTCCTACTAACACCTCTTTCTTCCCTTTTCTTCTCTTTTCTTCTTGTAGGTCAAGAGAACGTGTGTGTGACATAAAAGGTCCTCTAGAGAAGTGTGCATCATACCTTTCTAGACAAGAACCTCCTCTTTTGCCCACTAAACCTTTTTTCCACCTTATAAACAACAAAATCCCAAAATTTTTTCTAAAACGGGTTGCCTCCCAAAAGAAGTTGAAGATAGGAGAAATTCCACCTTCCACATCTTACCCAATATGTCTGTGCCGTGTTAGCTATATTTGTGGGATCCATATTGATAGGTACAAGTTAAATCTTGGCCAACTAACCCTCAACCTAGAAATCCTGCCAAAGTAATGAGGAATCTCAATCAAATTTGAGACATTTGAGTCATTTCCTACAAAAGAAACTGAGTATTACCAATATATTAGTTGGAGGTGAGCGACTTTCCACCTTGTCCTTGCCAGTAGAAAAGCCTTGAACAATATTCATTAGGTAGTTTTTTGAACTAGGCTTCCCAACATGTATCCTAGCTATTTAGGTAAAAAGAAATAGAGATAAATGATTTCCTTAGAGGAGACCCCTAATGACAACAAATTTATTCCTCGTCTACCATTGACTAGGTACCCAAACCAACATAGCGAAAATTCTATCCTATCATTTTTTACCAGGACTCTGTTAAGCATAACATGCTCAACAAAACTCTAATCCATCATCTTATAAACATTGGCATGATCAAAATATCTAAGTAATTTATGACTTACCAAATAATTTTTCACCATATCAAACCTTTGGAAGTCTTCATTTTTTTGAGTGAGCTATCCAGTAGATCTGTGACTCATTCATGCTAAGGTTGTAATTGCATATCCTTGCTTTTGAACTTTTAAAGTTTTAAAGATGGATCTCGATTGTAGTTTATCAAGTTAGAAGGTAAGAGTGCAAACCTAAAATAGATTGAGGTTACTTGCCATTACTGCACATATATTAGAATTAACTGTAATATATAGATCATTAACAGTGCCATACAATTTAATTTGTTCTTTGATTATTCCAATCAGGTGGTATGGTTTCTTCGAGTATTAACTAGGCACTAGTTTAGAGTCAAATATTAACTATAATAAAAACATATTTCAAATCAAAAGAGAGGAAGATTTAGGGATAGTAGTGATTAGTTTACCGAAATAATTAGCTAATATGTGCTACAGCCAAACACTAATAATTACTATAAACAAGAAAAATAGAGTATCATAAACATATAACACAGGTAAGGGCAATGTTAAAGTAACTAGTATACAACTATTGATGAATTTAAGTGTTATGTTTTTTAAGGTGTGCACTAATTCATGGTTGTGGATACGGTTTAATAGTTTCAAAGAAAAATTATAATTCTCTCTCGTTGTCATGTGATTGCACAAATATTAACAATTTTCTTTTTTCACCAACACAACAAGCAATTTTTCTTCTCTTCTTCTTGTCTATGTTTATAATGTAAATCATAAAACTAGATACTAGATTTTCTCTTAGATAGATATAAGTTTCAAATGCATGAAAAGATATTTAAACTAAATATAAAATTAGATAGGGCTTGAAACACAAGGGTCAATGGTTTATCCACTATAAGATTGAAAAATCTTAAATTGATTGATATAGTTATATATTTTTATGGAGGTGTTCATGGCAATTGAATAATTGAATAATGTATATCTTAAAATGTATAACTATTTATTCAGTAATTACAAATGCAATAAATATTGCATTGCTCATAAAACTACAGGAAAGCAATACCAATAGATTTAACTTAAATTTAGAAAAACAACAAATTTATGCTGACCTTGCCGTCAAGTCATAAGAAAAGTAGCATTAAAGTGTTACTATAGTGATAAAGGAGTGTTTGACACCCAATATTGAATACTATTGAATTAGTTCAATCCTATGTTTAGCCAATAAAATATTTATTTGGGCCAATTTTTAATCTGCCAACTATAGGATTAAATAAACCTACTTAAAATAGTGAGATTAATTATTATCTAATCTTATATGAGACCTAAATGAAAGTAAAAAGGGTTAAAGAGTCAGACAAATTAACTTTCCCACTTAGATAATTCTTGTTATCAGTTACCAGTAATGGATGAGATAAACATTACCCAAAAAAGCCTGTTCTTAAAGTACAGGAAGATCCATTTTCAGCTTTATCAGTTGTCATGATGATGACATCATTCACTAGATTGAGGTCATCATTCAATAGATTGAGACGATCCTTTGATTTGAAAGCGTGCTCCCAAAGTAAAGCTAGTTAGCCCCACAGCTCTGCAAATTGCCCCAAAAGAAAAAAAAACAAAAAAGAAAAGAAATAAATAAACTACCAACTTCATCGCCCAGGAATAAAAGCAACCTTGCTAGTGTAATTAGTCGGATAAATTCCTAAATTCATGATATCAATTGACCATCGAATTTTTTATTTCATCACTGTAATCAATCCTGCATTAGCTAGAAAAGAGCATGTCCATTCCCCAGAATGTTTAATAGCCTACATATTAAGATGATCCTTCAGGTCGTATACGTATGTAATTTCCCTTTCATTTCTAATATTTACAATTCTCATAGATAGAACTAAACAATAAATGAACGGCCAATGATTGATAATACATCACATGCATCAACATGCTTCACAGGTATCCCTTGTTCATTCACCGAAGTCTCCCTCTATGTTTAACCACCAAAAGACAGTAAATATACAAATTGAAAACAGGATAATACATAAGATGCGTAATCTGATTTCCAAAAAGAAAAAAATATATATTCATGGACTACTAAAAGAAGAAGCAGAAAATATGAAAAGTAAAATAAATATTAATCAAATGGAAGACATGACGGTATTTACGTAAGAGAATGCTTACCCTCGTGTACAAGCGCATAGAAGATTATTTACTGGTTCTAGCTCTTCATTTATCTCGATCCCCTTCTGTTATCTTCATGATTTCTACTAGAAGAAAATTAGAAAGAGAGAGAGAGAGAGAGAGAGAGAGAGAGAGAGAGAGAGAGAGAGAGAGAGAGAGAGAGAGAAAGTAGAGAGAGAGATCACCTTATTTAAGTAGATCACAACAGAATACATTTACATATATAAAGATCGAGAACATACAAAAATATATACATACTATCATGTTAGGTAATGTGTAGAAAGGATGGGAGTGTAGTAACTTGGGCAAATCACTAGAAACCTCAAAGGATTAACAACAACGCTACAGAAAGGATTCTGAAAGTATTTCACCATTTCTCTCTATTTCTCTATGATCACTCTTTCACCTTAAGTGCCTTGTGTAACGGTGATTTTATCTTCAGGCTTTCAGTAAGACGAAGGAGGACGAGGCGAAGTACCCGCCCAGAACATGTCAAGAGGAATCTGTCCATTGGAAAGCAGATTAGGAGGCGGTACATTGAAAATTAAGGGAAAAGAACACGAATCAGCTAAACCATGACTCTGAGATGCAGAAGAAACACCATTGCTATTTACCGAATTCGAATTTACCCCTGAAGGAGGTGGCAATTGCATTCCCTCTCCACTCTCCGGCTCATCTTCGTTCAACAACCGCTCGTAAGTAACATTTCCAAACGTTGCAGCGACCACCATAACAGGTCCGGACGCCACTAACGGCTCGACCACGTTCCCACCGACCACTTGACCCTGGCCGCCGGCTAGGAATATTGTCAGTCCGGTTGCACCTGCCGGTGACGGCGCTGGAAGGAACGCACCTGAAAGAGATAATATCTCGAACCGACCATGAAGAGTGACGACGGAACCTTCAGGGGTGACGGGTTGCCGGAGAGTGACGTTTGTGACGATGCCACTTCCGCTTAGAACGCAGACCCCTCTCTGTCGCCGGCGGGCAAAGGAGGCGATGCTCTCCACGATGTCGCTGCCGCTACTGATTTCAAATACTTGGCTTCGGAGACTGTTGGGGCTTTCACGAGTTAGTAACACAGGGGCTCTTGGCTTGTTCTTGGAGCCCGGTGGACGGCCGCGAGGTCGGCGTCCGATGCCGCCTTGAACGACTTCGTTGCCATCATTAGCTTCTTCGGGTTCTCCATGTTCGTTGTCCCTACTGTCATCGTCGTCCTCGGGATTTAACTGGTTGGTTGGATTAGGGTTCAGATTAGTGTTGTTACTGTCGCTATTGGGACCATTCATGAGCTCACGCTCCTTTCTAGGCATCAGCCGACCAAGTAACAGGCTGTGGTCGTCTTCGACTTCTGGGTTAACGTTTCGGATCAGATGATGATTATGAAGCGTTATTGGGGTCGGAGATATCGGGTCAACACCTGACATGGTGAGAGGTCCAGCCCACCATCTGTTCGCCATCCCTCTTCTTCTTCGAAAGAACTACTTAGATATATTTCACAGATGAATACAACGAAACGAACTCCTTCAAGATTTGTTAGAATTCGTGATTGCACCAAACCTGAGTACCTGGTGACCAAAGAGACCTAGCTACCTTTTCATAACTATTAATTCCCGTTCCCAAAGGGTTATGGATCTGTTGATCATGAAGATCCAAATCAACAGATAAAATGCCAAAGCGAGATTCGGTGTAATATGCAGAACAAACGAAAAATCACGAATTAAAACCGCAATAACCAGCTCATGGTACTGCTGCTATTAATAATCTGGTATTTTCCAACGCATGGTTTTTATCTGCTTGCATGAAGCCCTAACCAATATTGTTTGACGTTTCACTGAGCTCAGGAAATATAGAGAGGAAAGTCGCTACTAGCTTCGAAGTCAAAAACCACTTAAAATCGCGTCAATAGATGAGTAGTTTAGCTTGCCCTCGTTCACCTGCACGAAACTGCTAAACTAAACCGCCTTGATCTGGTATCCATATTATATTAACTAAAAACCTTCTCTCTCTCTCTCTCTCTCTCTCTCTCACTCTCTCTCTCACACACACACACACATACACACACATATGTTATTGGCTTTTGTCGTAACCTGAACTCTCTTTCTCTCTCCCTCTCTTACTGAACATCTGGATCTCTTTCTCCTGAGCAAAAAGCCTTTACATGCTTCTTCCCTTAGTTCTTCAGATCCTCCGCACCCGCACGTACACGGGGGAGGGGCTTCAGATGGGTTGTTCAGTTCTGCGGTCTGCTTGGAGCTGTGGGTTCAGTTGAGTACGATAGGTGCTCTTTATCAATGCAACTTAATCATCAATCTTCTAACTTAAGACATGGCGGATTTGAAGGGTAGTTTTGGAGTGTCTGGTTTTGTTGTTGGAATCTGGAGTTTTCCTCTTTCTCCAAGAAATAGTTAACTGTTTGCCAGATAACACGTCAGTGGGCATGAAACAGGATATCTTCAACCTGCACTCAAAACTGCCACCCTCAGTAATGTAATTACTTTATTTGGCTTGGCTTCCCCACCCTAACAAGAAACAAGGCAGCTTGTCTGGGAATCTTATACTTGCTGTCCCTTGTCTTCTTCCTCTTCTCTTACTTCTTCTCTCTCTTCATCAACATGATACTTTTGTTAGGACTCCCGCTCCAAATTTTAATTTACTTGGAGGATGGCGTTAAATTACTTGAATTTACTTAGAGGATGAAAGATATGGGTTTCCTCGGATAACATTAATTAAATGTTAAATTATTGATTGGGTTCCTGGAGGTGATGGTCGTAAATTAATTTAATAGCATGATAATGTAATGTTAAAAATTGTAATTACAATAGACGTTTGTATATATATTCGTGCAGTTGTAATTGAAATGGAAAATAGCTGGTGCTAGCTAGAATAAAACTAATGCGTCGATTTATGCCACGAAGCCATGTCAAATCACAATCAAATAAGTCTGTATGTCTACTGCCAAAGTTAATATATAAATATATATATTTAAAATAAGATCACATTTTTTTTTATTGTTATTTTTCTTTTTCAAGTTTATGCCTTATCTACTATTGAGGAAGAAAACTTATACACAAAGAAAGACTAGGTTTAAGAACCCTTTCTATATATTCTTTTCACTGAAAAGATATTTGCCATGGAAAGAAACCATTCTACTTATACATCAACTTTATTTCAAATGACTTGGAATTAAACAATTATTAAGAGGTTTCATCTAGGTAAGAAATTGAGATGAATTAAAAAATGTAGAAATAATTTTGGATAAAGACAAAAAATAATGAGTCACTTATCTTAACAATGCAATCGTATATATTCTACGTATTCTTGTGGGCACTAATTACTAATATATCAACTATTGATGTTACATATTAAGAATTTCAATGGTGAATTGCCTTTTATTTACTATTCATACAAGTCATTGTTTATTTTTTTTTTTAAAAAGAATACTTATACAATTTTTAAAAAGAATACTTATAATTTATATTAATAAGTTTATTTTTCATTTTCCCCTCTAAAAAGTATTACAATAGTAATGCATTCATTAAACATATAATAACAAATATTATAAATGCACCCTGTGTTTTATGTATGTAATTAAAAAATGTGTAGCTGATTAGAACGTGACACCTATATGTTTATGTTAAATCAATTGGCTTTATCCCAAAATAAATGTTCTTGCGGTTGGACATGGTTGTTGGGCGAAGTGTGGTGGATCTATGGCTCATGAGTTGTAAAAAGCAATATATAAAGTCAAATGGGGGAAGTTAAAAATGAAGGAAATTACAAAGGGAGGTAAGCGTAAAAGGCATCCAAGACGACAAATTAAAAGGCAGTAGTTAAGCTATTAAAAAAGGCAAGTAACGTGGGGTAAGCACGTGGAAAGTGGGAATACATCAGTCATTTGTGTCCCGAGTGACGACAAGAGCATAGTATCGGCCATCCAATATTTGATTGCCGAGCTTCCGATACGCCGATGCACAAAAGTTGTATTTATGGGTGAGTGCTGTGTAAGCTGCCTTTTGGGGAAAAGAACGTGTACTTCCATATGATTTGACCAATTGGATTATCTGTATAAATATCAACGGTAAAGATGCAGGGACGATGTACCACTATTACCACTACTCTACTTAGTTTTGACTTTCCTGGGAGCCCGCCCATATCTTCTTCAACTTCTTAGCCGCCACTATAATGCGTATACGATCATGTTAAACCCTCTGTTAATTAATTAATTAGTCTGCGGTAGGAAAAATGTTTCAGTTGAAAACCGACAATTATGAACCAAAATCAAAGGAATTCGGGTCAAAAACATCAAGCCGCCTAATACTACTTAAACTTCTGTAATCAACATAGAGCCACCTAAAATTTCCAAACTAGTAATAATGATATACATAAAAAAAAAATTATAGAGATTGAAATATAGAAATTATTTGTCACAAACATGATATGTTAAAATTTCACAAATTTTTTTTTTTGAAGAGTATGCTATATTAATTAATTAATATTAAAATCTAATGATACAATACTCTTTTAACTAATTAGTTTCTCCTAAATTATATTAAATTAGATCTTTACAGAAAGTAGCACGAAGATATCCCAAAAGCTTTGAGATGGATAAATTCAATGGTGTTGGTAAAGCGTTATAATTCTCTTTTGTTTGCTTGCCACCTTTATCAATTGGCTGGTTTATTGCACCAACAAGTGCACACACATACACACAACACACATATAACTTAATTAAAGT
>JAJIYU010014306.1:0-13316 GCA_030144865.1 Tinospora cordifolia
AGTTCATAATATTCATGTGCTGAATTTTATTTCTCTTAGATCATGTTCTGAAATTTATTTTTAATTGTTCATGAATGTGAGATTAATATAAGAGGATGGTGATAAAAATCATGTACTATCATAGCAAACTTGTGGGGTTGCAATGGGTGTTCTATTCATGTGGTATGCCCATATGGTTTTTAAGACCTAAGTGCTTGGTTGGTGGGTATGCTCCCTAAAGTCCAAAAGTCTAATGGAATTGGCTATGTGATGCCAAATTTCACTCTAAGGAGGCACTTAGTGAAGAACATCAAGGGTTGAGAAACTCTTTTGGTCTAAACTACAACTTTAAACAATTGGTTGTTCGAAACGCCTAATGTATGCAAGTGTTTAAATTATGGATGTGTTATTGGTTTGAGTTTGAAAAATGGTTGTTTAATAAAGATCCACTGAGCTTTGTGCTCACCCCTTCCTCTCTTATTTTTCAGGGAATTAAGTCATGAAGACATGGAAATTAGATTTTTATTTAGCAAGTTTCTATTTTCTTTTTAATGTAAGGGCATGTAGCCCAATTTTGAAATAAGACTTCCGCTGAAAATTGGTTTTAATTTTGAGGTTATGAAGCCATTTTTTTATCAACAATGTAATTGTTTACATTATAAAGTTATGTACTTTCTTTATGAATTAATAGAGAGTTGAACTTTTCTTTATCTCCTATAATTGTCTTGTTTTTATGGAATGTTGCATTCTTGAAATTACTCTAAGACATGAGATATTGAAAAGTAGAATGTCAAGTGTGTGTCACTTGTAAAGTAACATCGATCCCAACCCGCCAATTGGTTAAGTCCACTATCAAAAAGGAATGGTGGTTAGGTCCAACGCTCAAGGAACACGAATGTGGGGGTTGGGGTGTTACATAGAAACTCTAAGAATGATCATGTGTGCAACCATGAATGATACCATACGCCAAAGACCTAGAATAGAAGTTGGCTTGTTTGCACAAGATGTCCCAAAAGATCCAAAATAGAAGTTCAAAAAAAAACTCAGATCATGTGTGCACCCAACTATGATAATTTACACCCATCCCATGATCATATAGCACACACATGACGCCCATAAAAGAAATGAGAAATCAAATTGGAAAGTTTCATGTGCCTTTGTGTGCGCCCCACATAAGGAGAATCCAAAAAAAAAAATAGCGGTTTCTAAGTATGATTTGAATTAAAAATAGAAGTTACTAAACATTCTCATGGCCAGACATACAAGAGAAGAAAGTATCACATAAGTTTCTATAACTATTGTGACGTCCAAAATAAGAAACCAATGATTGTTGCTCACAAGATCACCTTATATGGACGTCCAAACTGATTTACTAAGCATTCTAAACCCCTTTGGTGATCACATATAATTAGGAAATCAAATAAGTTCCATATGTTGTGTTCACACATGAAATGGAAACCATAACTTATTCACTTGCCCAAATCATGCTCACCTTAGCGAATTGAAAAGATACACTTACCCAAACCAATCAAATTGTCCCCCTCTTGCACAAGGAAAGATTTTTCTTTCGAGCTGCCCAAACCATCCCATAAGTGCTCTTGAAACTTCATATAAACCCCCTTTGTGTTCTCATTCTTCCTTGTCCCAAAGCAAGAGCATAATAGTCCTTCTTGACTTTCTCTAACCTTCATCTTGGCAACCCCCCCCCCCCTTAGTTCTTCAATAATCTTGAACTATTTTTGACTGCTTTGGTGTTTGATTGAGTGTTTTTGAGTATTCTTTGAGTGCTAGATGTTGGAAAGAAGGGGAATCTCTATCGGGTTTCAACCAAACTAGCAATTGAAGTGGGAGTGACTTCTAAAAGCTCCATTTTACTTATTGAGATTAATACCATGTTCATGTATGCTTGATTTCAGTTTAGTATGCATATTTAGGTTGGAAGAACATGATTTAAATTTCATATTTGCATGTATGTCATGTTAGTTGATCATGGAAACCATGCCATGCTTAGATTATGCATGTTTAGATTTATTTTAAAGTATGATGCATATTATGTATTTGTTTTCATGCTTTGAATGGTCATGTGTTAAACATACTGAAATTATTTTATTTATGATTCATAAGTATGAGACTAAATAAAAGATTTTGAGATTAAGAACCACGTACTGTCATAGTGCATGGGTGTTCCTTGCTTGAGATTAGTTCACATGGTTTAAGTCCAAATACTTGAAATATGGTGAGACCCTAACTCCAATGAATATGGCAAAAGAAATGCCTTTTTCACTCTAAGGAAGTATTTTGTTAAGAACATCAAGGGCTTTGAAACCCTTTCAATCTAATCGACAACTATAAACAAGATAATGTTTAAAACACCTAATGTTTTACAAGTGCTTGAATCTGAATGTGTTGTTAGCCTAAATTAGTAATTTGGTTGTTTTAAAAAGATCCACTGGGCTATGTGCTTACCCTCCTTCCTCTCTTATTTTTCAGGTATTTGAATCACATGAAGACTTTGATATTAGATAGGTTTTAATTTTAGAAAGTTTCTATATTTGAATGTAAGAGCATGTAGCCTAAATTTTGAATATCTATAATATAAGACTTCCATTGAATTTAATTTCTTTTATCAGTTATGTACTCTCTTTTATTTAATCAATAAAGATTTAGAGAGTTTTCTTTTATCTCTTGTGTAATTACCTTATTGAACTTTGTTTATAAATTTTGGATTAAGTACTCTTGAATCTCAATGAGGCGTGAGATAAAGGGAATAAGAAGTCAAGTTGTGTACTTGTAATGTAATATCGGCCTAGCCTGCCATGTGGTTATGTCCAATTGAAAGTCTCGGGGGTTGGGGTGTTACACCCATACTAGGCACTGTCCTTAAGGATAATTCACCCGCACCAACAAGAATATTAAAGAAAACGAGCGTATCCCCTAGGATTCAACAAGCCCTTCTAATAAAGTTAGGGAACAAGATTATCAGAGAAAAGGATATTCAACTCAACGTAGGGATTGTTACAATGTTTGGAGAATTGAAATTATTTGGTGCAATTGAACAAGTAGACTAGGCTACTATATATACTACTCATGAGCTATGAGCTCCAACAGCTAATAATAAATTGTGTAATGGTAACAGTTATAAATAAATAATAATAATGATTAAAATAATTAATAATAACAATAAGTATAACAGTTAGTAAAATAAATATAAGTAATACCTAGTAATAAGTTAGTCAAAAGTAATAGAAAATAACAGTCATATTCTAAAATAATAAGTGTTATCTTTTGAAATATCATATTTTTACAACAATCCCCCACATATTTCAAAATAGTAATAATAAAATGGAAAAAATTCTTTTGAAATACTATGACAATCCCCCACATATTTCAAAAGGAAAATATCAGACGAAACATAATACTGAGTTTTCTCAACTGAGTACAATGCCTCGAGACATAATCAAGTTACACATGCGGTCACTCCCGCTTTCAATATTCGAAATCGGGCTATTTCTTATATTCTTTCTTTCTCATTAATCACAACTATCCCAACTAAAGCATCAGAGTGTGGATGATGTGATAATTGAACAAAACTCATCAATGATGAAATACTCTGACCCCATGGCCTGAGTTCAAATGAATCAATAAACCAATACTTGGCCCCATGGCTGAAGTCAATAAATAAATTAATCGAACATAAATCACATGTGGGTCCCATGTTCTACAAACCAAAATGATAAAGTACTCCTACTCCTATACCTCAACTATCGAAAGGTATACTTGAACTACAAAATTGTCTCTTTCACTTGTTAGCACAAGTGTCTTCAGTGATTACCTGAAAAATAGATTAGTAGGGTGAGCTCAATTGCCAAGTGGATCATGTACAACACATCTCAAACATTATCAAAGTTAAGGATATAAAACATGCAAACACTTATAAATCATTAGGCGTTTCAAACACTTCAATTGTTTAGGTTGACGTTAAGACTAAAAGGAATAGCCTCGATATGCCCCTGTATCCAAACTCTTGGAAGTAACACCCTAGAGGCTAATTCCTCATCATGACACAACTTTAAAAGTGAGGTCTCATTCGATCCTCATTCCCATCTCAACTACTGCCACAGTAACATAGACACCTGCCTAGTGAAAGGAAATACCCATGATGATACCAAACTACTGCCACAATATCTGTATCATCACCTCGGTACGTGGTTAGAATCTTAATTATCTCTATTTAGTGACCACTAGCATGCACAATTCATCTCATCATCATTGTACATGTACACACTAAACATGTTGATAAATTATCATGTATCAAGTCACACAGATGATGTTATCTAACAAATAGCACAGATGACATATTCTTAGCATAGTGTTTAATGACAGAAACAAGTAGCATGGTATGAAAAAATCATAGGTACACAACATCCACAAGCAATATGTCATTCCTAGCATGCTTATAATCTCATAGAAGTAAACATACAATCATACTTTACATTCGAGACAAAAATAATATTAAAGAGAGTATACGGTCATTTCCACCTTTTATTTTACTCACTTCCTTCTAAACCTGTGTTTTGTTACTCCACTTATCCTATAGTTTTCAACCTTTAGTGATTTAATACCATTTTTAGTACTTATTATATTTCTAATATTTCAAACTTAGATCTAATGATTTCCAAGTCGAGTGGGTGTGTTGTGTGCAAAAGTAGTGCGAAATAATTATCCTACAGTGTCCATTAACCTATTAGTACTACAAAAGGTTCAAAAAAATTAATTGTTCATTGTGTTACCATGGTAAACCCAACATTACTGCGGTAATGCAAGGTTATTCTCGCATGTGCAGTGTGCTACCGTGTCTAGCACCACGGTAGTAACTTAGTATTCCTGTGATTGCACGTAATTTGTGTTTTCTTCATTTTTCTTGTGCGTGGAACCTTTCTGTGTTGTGCTTCAGACCTAAAACATGTAATATATAGGGTAGAACAATATTATACCTTGCTATTAATCCTTGCCTCTTTTGTTTACGTCACATGGATGTTGTAAGTGATCTTATGGTTTTGTTTGATGAAGAAATCATGTAGAGCTTTACACAATGCATGACAAGGATTGAAACATGATTTCTACATAAGTTCTAGTGTGTCACCTGTGTATAGATCTCAATAATTGCACCTCAATTTGATTCCTCACCAATAGCATTGTTCCTCTTCTATCAATGCTCGCAGGGTAGACGAGGGAGATTGAAACGGGTTGAACTTGGCCTACGATGCATAGGAGAGAAAGGGAGTTCTAGAAGGTGGCTAGGGCTTGTTGTGCGATCAAGGAAGAGCGGCTGTGGAATGGATTGTGCAATTAGGGTTCCCTACACACATACATATATATAGATAACTTGGCATCGCGACATTACAAACCTTCCCTTTAATATTTTCAATCGCAGTACCGCAGTATCGCATCCCAATACCATGATATTTGGGACTGTCTTTAAACACAGTATTGCAGTATCTCTTTTGGGCACCATGGTAACACGCCTGTGCACCAAAATTCTGAGTTTTCTAATCACAATACCTCAATATTGAGTCTTGGCACTATGGTATTACGTTTGGGTTCCAAATTCTGTATTTTTAATCGCAATAACATGGTATTGGCAGTCAGTATCGTCGTATCCATGCGAACTTCATTTTTTTTTTTTGCACGTAGCTGAGTTTGCCTACAATAATAGTTATCAGGCAAGTATTAAAATGGTTCCATACGAGGCTCTTTATGGAAGGCCCTACAGATCACCGACCTGTTGGGCTGAACTTGAAGATCATGTCCTTATTGGGCCAAATGAGATGGAGGAAATAAACAACCAAGTCAAACTGATACGAAAGAGGTTGGTTATAGCTCATAGTCATTAGAAGAGATATGTTGACAAGAGAAAGAAACCCCTAGAGTTCTAAGTGTGTGACAAAGTATTTCTAAGAATCAGTCCTCAGTAGGGTATCAAGAGGTTCGCATTCAAGGGAAAGTTATCACCGAAATTTGTTAGACCATTTGAGATACTTAGAAGAATCAAAAAATGTGCTTATGAGTTGGATCCACCAAACCGAATGACTTCAGCTCACTATGTATTCCACGTATCGATGCTGAGAAAGTATAAACCAGAACCCTCTCGAATTATCCACTAGGAGGAAGTAAACATCCAGGATGATGCTACGTACAAGGAAGCAATAGTTAGAATCCTTGATCACAAGGTACAGAACCTGAAAACTAAGGACATTTCCTTAGTTAAGGTACCATGGAAGTATCATGGAATGTAATAAGCTACTAGGGAGTCGAAAAACAAAATGAAGACCAAGTTCCCACACCTATGTACTAGGAACCCCTGAATATGTACAAATTTCAAGGACGAAATTTTTTTGTAAGGAGGGTAGGTTATATAATACCCTGAAAAATTTGTACAAAATGAAATGAAATGAATCAAATTATAAGGATAAATGAGACCAATTCATTTCAGGGATCAATTAATTAGTTTAATTGCTCAAAAACCTCTCAGGGGAGTGAAGATTGAGAAACAAAAATGAAATGAAGTAAAAGGAAATAAAAAGAAATGAAACAAATCACCCAAATGGCCTAGGCATCTGAAATTCATTTCATTTGTTCAATTAAGGGTTCATTTGCCTAATATACTTCAATGCGATCTCAATTAGGAAACAAAATGGAGACAACCTTAGACAAATAGAAGTTACGATTTTTTATTAATTTTATATGGACCCAAAAATGTGTGACCACCCTAAGCATGTGCAAGCCACATGAGTGATAATGCCATGATCATGTACACCATGCCTTATATATGCAAGTAAAGCATCCATGCTAGTTTAGAGACCCTAAAAGAATGATCTCATGCACACACAACTAATGATCATGTGCACCAAACTATATGCTAACAAAAATGTCCCAAAACCCTAGCCCTTTTTGAGCAAACCCACATTGGAAACAAAAGATGATCATGTGTGTAACACCCAACCCCCTAGAGATAGGTTTAAGTTCAACCACAAGGCAGGTTGGGTCCTATGTTACATTTACAAGTACACAATTTGCATCTCAATTCTTTTATTCTAACACTTATTAAAATACTCGTAAATACCCTTCCATTGAAGTAGATTTCAGGATCAAACCAAACAAAAAAATGAATTGAATTCAGGATCAAACTCTTTATTTATTCAAAATAAAATAAATAAATACATTATTGAATTCATATAATCAAAAGAAAGAGTACATAACTCTAAAAATTTAAAACAAAAATTCAAAAGAAGTCTTTATTCAAAATTTGGGCAATATGCCTTTACATAGAAACTTTCTAAAAATAGACATTCTAATTCCTTCGCAAGCTTGATCATGCATTTAAAATTCCTAAAAAAATAAAAGGAAGGGGTGAGCACATAACCTAATGGATCATTCATTAAACAAATAAGTTACTATTACAAATCAATAGTACATCCAAATTCAAACACTTTCACGCATTAAGTGATTCAAGCAACATTTTTGTTGTAGTTGACATTTAGATTGAAATGGGTTCTACTCCCTTAATGTTCTTAATTAAGATACCCCTCTTAGGGTAAAAAGACATTTCTTTGTCACTTTCCATTGGATGCCACATACCAAGTATCTCTTAGTTGTGCCCCGCAACCACTTCCAAGCATGTGCTAAGAACACCCATAGCACCCATACGGGTCACAATGAAGTTCGTGGTTCTTATCTTCAATTTCTTATATCTAAGAGTCACATATTTATAAAAGAAATTCAAAATGTAAATTTTAGAATTTTAAACAACCAAGAAAACATTAAAACATCACATAGCATGCTTAAAACATTGAATTAAATCCTACACATGGTTTCTAAGCGTGGCATGCTCTCATTTGTGATTAAAACATAAACACATGCTAAACTAAAATTAAAATATGATCAAACATGCTGAAACTAAAATAGAACATGTTAAAAACTAGAATTCAAACAAGCATGAACATGCTAGAAATTTAAAAGAGCAAAGTAGGAGTTCAAGAAATCCCCTCCACCTTAATCCGAGTTTCATTGTAGAATCTGGCAGAGTTCCCCTTATCTACCACTTTCAGAACTTCAAGAACTTCTAATCACCAATAAAACTACTTCAACAACTCCCTAAAATACTAAAATAAGAACTTCTCACACAAGAAAGAAAAGTGAGTGAGAAGGGGTGCCAAGAAGAGGGCAAGAACAAGCAAAGAGAGAAGTGTCAACTCTTTGCTTTGGGATGAGATGAATGTGAGCAAGAGGGGGTATTTATAGGTGTTCATGAGCACAAGGGGGCATCTAGGGCAGTTAGGGCAGCTCACCTCGTTTGGGCATGTTTCCAAACTCATAAGGGGATCGTTTGCAAAAAGAGGGCAAGTGTGTTCATGGTTGGCAAGTGATACCACTATAGCTTCCTAATTCAAAAGATATGAGTACAATCTTGTTTCTTAACTATGTGTGAACACAAAAGAGATTTAAATCATATTCTAATTCAAATGGGACGTCCCATATGTGCTCATAGCAACTTTCCTTTTTGGTTTATTTGCTTGTTCATCACACAAACACAGAAGGAATACTTTCCCATTCTCTTATTTGTTAGACATCAAGCATGGGTATACAACATCCTATTTGAGAGGACACCATATAATAGTCAAAGATGCTCATCTTAGTTCCAAGAAACTATCTAAATAGGGTTGTCACATGTGTGCACACACACATATACATGGTGGACCGATTTTGGCTTAAGTGGGTGTGGGTGTACATAATCAAGTGGGGGTGTATATGAAATAATGTCTCGTGGTTTTTAGGCCATATAAAATGTCTACTAATGTGCGTGTATTAAATCATTTGCATGGAACATGGGATCATTTTACAAGGATTCAAATAATGTTGGGTAGGGTATGGTGCACATGATCATGGTGTTCCACCCATGTGACTTGCACATGTTAGGGAGGTCATGACTTCATGGGTTCACAAAAATCAAATAAAAATTAATATCTCCTTATTTACATGAAATTATGGTTTATATCCTATAGTTTTGGAATCACATGAACCTAATGCACTTTTTAAGGTATGGTTTGGCCCTAGGTGATTTTCCTTCGAAAATTTTCCTTATTTAAGACCCACTTAGATCACTAGGCAAATAAAAATCCAAATCTTGGCCAATTGTTTTAATTTTTGGATATGTCATTCATTTTGTTAGTTCATATCATTTTGTTTCGTTTCAGGTCATTTCGATCCCCTTAAGTACTCTCAAGGACAATTCTTTCTAATTTGGAACTTCTGAAGGGCGTTTGGCAAATAAAAACCTTAACCTCGAACAATTGTTCTAATTTTTGGATATGTTGTCCCCTTAGTTAGCTCATGTCACATTACTTCATTTCAAGTTATTTTGGGTATCTAAGCAACACTAAATGAGAGTTTTGGAACCTGCCAGATTTAGCCCTGAAATGAGTCCGATTTTGTTTTGCACCCAAATTTCACTAAATAAATAATAAATTTCATTTAATTAAGTACAAAGAATTTAGGGTATTACAACCTCCCCTCCTTAGAAATATTGTATCCTTGAAATTTGTGCATAACTAAGGATTTCTAGTGAATAGGTGTGGATACTTGGTCTTCATCTCGCTTTCAAGTTCCCAGGTAGCTTCTTCCACCTCGTGATATTTTCACAGTACCTTCACTAGCGGGATATCCTTTGTTCGTAGACTCTGTACTTTATGTCAAGGATTCTGACTAATATTTCTTTGTAAGTAGCATCATCTTGAATTTTTACTTCCTCCTAGTGGATGATGTGAGAAGGGTCAGGTTCATACTTTCTCAACATGGATACATGGAATACATTATGTGTTGAAGTCATTTGGTTTGGTAAGTCTAACTCATAAGCACATTTCCCAATTCTTCTAAGTATTTCAAAAGGTCTGACAAACCTCAGAGGTAACTTTCTTTTGAATCTGAACCTCTTGACACCCTTTTGAGGACTAATTCTCAAAAATACCTTATCCCCAACTTCGAACTCTAGTGGTCTTCTCCTCTTGTCAACATAGCTCTTCTGACGACTCTACGTTACAGTCAGCTTCCTCGGTATTAACTTGAATTGATTATTCATTTCTTCCACCAAATCTAGTCTAGTTAATACATGGTCCTTGAGTTCAGCCCAACAGGTAGGTGATCTGTAGGGTGTTCCACAAAGAGCCTCGAATGGAGCCATCTTAATACTCATTTGATAACTAATATTATAGACAAACTCTGCCAAGTGTAAGTACTTGCTCCAATTCCCCTTGAAGTCTAAAGCACAAGATCTCAACATATTCTCTAAAATCTAGATAACTCTCTTAGACTGACCATCCGTCTGAGGGTGAAATGTTGTACTCATGGTGTGCTTAGTACCTATCTCCTTTTGTAGACTCTACTAGAACTGACTTGGTCTGTGGATCTAATCGGGAAGAAGTTAGCCACTTTGGTGAGACGATCCACAATCATCCAAACAGTATCTTCTCCTTTTTTATTCTTGGGCAAACCACTAACAAAATCCATGGCAATGTTATCCCACTTCCATTCAGGGACAGGGAGTGATTGTAACATTCCAGAGGGTTTTCCATTTTCTGCTTTCACTTGTTGAAATGTTAAGCACTTAGAGACATGCATAGCCATGCCCCTCTTCATTTTTCCACCAGTAGGTTTTCCTAAGGTTATGGTACATTTTATCCCTGCCTGGGTGCATGGTATACTTTGTCTGGTAAGCCTCATCCAGTATGGTTTGCTTACTCTATCCATTTTGAGGTACACAAATCCTTTTCTCGAGCCTTAGGGTATTCCCGGCATCTAACCTAAGGTCAGTATACTTTCCCTGTGTAACTACTATTATGCCTACAAGCCACTTGTCTTATCTCTGTTCTTTCCTAATCTAATGTAGTAGATTGAGTTGGCAACACATGCTATAGAGGTAGGCTTGTTTGTCATTCAAGGTTACACCCAACCTAAAGTCTTTGGTTAACTAGTATGTCCGTTTAAGGTTGAAAATTCTTTGGTAGCATCCCGCTTCTGACTTAGTAGACTTGACCACACGACAGGCCTTGGGATTACTACTTTAAGTAACTAACACTTTCTTTCTATTTTCAACATTCAAAATATAGCCACAAAAACTTTTAAGGAAGTTCTACTTTCATTAATTGGAAAAGTTTAGGTACAAAACCTTACTCGTGCCAAAATTCGTAAATGCTAACATATAGAAATTTTTTATAAATAAAGGGCTAATCAAGTTCTCCTAATATTGTTATAGTAGGGTCTCTAGCGTAGGTCTTTGATCTTCTTGAGCCTCAACAGCAAAACTTTGGCCTAACCTTGATTCTGCCCCTAGTTGGCATTATTCTGTTGTTGTTGTTGTTTGCCCTCAGAACGATCATTCTGACCCCCTCCCTGAGTTTTCTTTGTCTGAAGAACCTAAGTGGGTGTAGTCGGGCAGTTTCTTGTTACATGACCCTTCTACCTACACATGTAGCATATTCCCTACTTCTTTACCTATTCTTTTAGTTCATCTTTATTTTGTCCTTGTTTCTGGGTATATGGTGCCTTCCCACCACTCTTATTCTTTTTCTGGGCCTTTGGCTTCTCTATTTCATTACTATGCCTCTTATTCTTTCCTCTAAACCTCTGTTCTAAGTTAAGTTCATGTTCTAGGATCCCCATATGCCTTTAACCTTAGAGGCATAATCACTCAATCTTGAGTCCTTGAGCAAACCAATTAGTTTTCATTCTTTCTTCTCATATCAGCTCCCGAGAGAACTTATCCAATTTAGTAAACTTTCTTTTATACTCAGCTATAGTCAGGTCCTTCTAATTAAACCTGACAAAGTCCTCCTGCCACTTCCTCAATGTCATACCCGGACAAAACTTTTCACAGAAGATCTCCTTGAACTCTTCCCAGTTCATCTTTTCAAGTTAGTGTTTGTTTCGTCAAACGTTCATACTATCATAACTCTAGATTCGATTTCTAGGTTCTCAATTTGTTCACTGGCCTAAAGGTTTTTCTTCTAGGTTATTTTCATGTATGGTTACAGGATTTGGTCTCAAAGCAAATAAACAGTAATGCATGCATATCACGTAATCATACAATCAAACAGTTCACGCTAGCACTACAAAGTCTCAGCCTTCCACCTAAGCTTTCAGGTTCAAGTATCTCATATGACTCTACCCCTTCCACTTAGGCTTTCACCCAAAATAGAGCCGCACCCAAGCAATTTCACAAATTGCTCGATAACTAAGGTTTCCTAGGCCACTATACTCCATCGTCCCATACCAGCGAGTATAGAGAAACCCATTCTTCCAAACTTATCGATCATTCACCACACATCGTCCATCATTCTCCAAGTCTAGGCTTCCTTCATATCTTCGAATTCTTATGCATCCTATACTACATAGAAACCGAAAGTTATAGAAGCTTCCCAGTCCCATGTCCTGATCAAACAATTTTTTGTTTTCACACAAGTTTTAGTCTCTAGCCTATGTCCTAAAGATTTATGTTTTTGATCCACTATTCCACCCATGGCTACACCACGTTTCTACCTAAGGTATTTTCCCTAGACCTAAGGTTTCGTCTAGTTGACTCACAACCTTTATCTAGCCGAGATACCACCTTTGGCATCTTTTTCGACTTTTAATCAGTTTCTTGCCCTAATTTTTCACCTTCTAATTTCTTTATCTAAAAAGTGAGGGTGTTCTTCAACTCCGACCACTCATATAATCTGGTGGAACAACATCCAGATAGGGCGGTGAGACCAAAGTCTTCTTAGCAACCGCGCTTTCTAGGGTATGATAACCCACCTCCCTTTCAATGTTTAGCTTTACTCGAGACAAGACTTACCCACTATTAGCTCAACTTGAAGTCTTTATATCCAAACAAAACATTTCAAAAACATATATTTCCTTTATGAAAATACTTTCTAAAACGTTTTTCAATTTCAAAAATAGAAGGTAGGGCATTCAAGGTTCAATTCAATTCGAAGTGAAACCCTAATTTGAGTTTCTAATTCGAGTCAAAAACCACTGATTGACTTTCTAATTCTAGCCCAAGGCATTCAAGATTCGATTCGATTCAAAGTGAAACCCTAATTTGAGTTTCTAATTCTAGTTAAACAACCACTAATTAACTTTCTAATTCTAGCCCAACGCACCTAAACCCTAGGCTCTTATACCAGCAATGTAACACTCCAACCCCCTAGAGATAGGTTTGAGCTCAATCACAAGGCAGGTTGGGTCATAAGTTATATTTACAAATACACAACTTGCATCTCAATTCCTTTATTTTAACA